>NDGN011558683.1:0-10983 GCA_002564285.1 Tympanoctomys barrerae | reverse complement strand
GAACTCAGGCCCTTGCACTTGCCAGGGAAACGCTTATTCCACTGAGCCATCTCCCCAGCCCCTTCCACATTCTTTTGAACATAAAGCTGTCTTCATTCGTCCTACCCCTTTGTTTGTCCATGTGAATTTTAAAATCAGTTTTACAACTTGAACAGAATACGTCTTGTAGACTTTTTTGAGATTATACTGATTTGCATTTGATATTAATTTGAGTTTTCCAATCTATGAATGTGGTATATGTGGTATTTATTTGGATCATCTTTAATTTTTTTAGTCCATTTTGTAGTTTTCATTGTAGAGTTGTTTTATTTCTTTCGTTAGATTTACTTTTAGTAGTGTGTGTGTGTGTGTGTGTATTTGCAGTTTTAGTTTTTCAGTTTCACTTTGTGCTTGGCATGATATTTAGAGTACTGTTAATTTTTTATACTCATCTTGTCTCTAGGCAGTTTGCACAATTTGCTTATTAGTACAGTCACACTCTGGAACTTGACTGATTTAAAATTCATTGACTATGGTATGCAGTATATCTTGATGTGAAGATTTTGTCCTTTTCCTTGTTTGTTTGCTGGACATGCAGGCAAGAGTCTGTCGGTGTGAAGATGTCCCGTACCTCATGCCCTGCTAGCCTGCTAGCCTGTTCTCGGTTCTGGTGCTGATGCCTCCTGAAGCCAGCAGCCAGGAGCCCTGTGTGCCGCCGAAAGCTAGCTGACTGTAGGTTCTTTCGTTTAAAATTTAAGTGTGTCTGTGGATAGTGAATATTTTATTTCTTTTTAACTTTTTATGTCTTTATTGCTTTGCACCCTAGCTTGACCTTCAGTGAGAAGCTAAAGAACACTGGTGATAGTGAGCATTTGGGTCTTTTTGGAATATCAAGGGAAATTTTCCATCATTGCATATGAAATTCGTTATATGTTTTGTGTAAATAGTCTTATCAGATTAATGGTATTCTCATCTGTTCTTAGTTTAGTAAGTTTTTCTCACAAGTAGGAGTTAAAATACAAGATTTATGAAATTGAAGATATTCAATCTTTCTCAGTCTACAAAAATGGCACATTTGGTTCAGCTTAATATATTAGGGCTTTTCTATATCTATTAATCATAGATTTCATCTCTTTATTTGATTAATGTGATGAATTTTCTTGATTTAGCTATGAGTTCTGTAGGTACAGTACGGCTGGGAGCCAAAGCCCTGAGGCAGCCGCAGGGCTGCAGAGGTAGATGCCTGCATGGCACCGTGTACACGCTGTGTGGCCTGGAGCTAGGACATCGGGTGTCCGGGTGTGTGTGATGCTTCCGGCTTCAGCAAGTGTTTTCCATTTGTGCTTGGTGTGTTGAGATACAAACTCATCATGAGTCAGAGGATATATGTATTTTTTAGCATGCTGTTGAGTTTATTTTGCTTATATTTACTTTTTAAATCTAAATTTAATTTTGATTTAGACCTGTAATTACCTTTTGTTAAAATTTCCTGGTTAAATTTTGATAGTAAGGTTATGCCACCTGCTTAAAATGTGATGAAGTTGCCCTCTTTTTCTGTTCCTGGGACTGAAATGTCTTTTTCTGTAGAGATAGTATTTCAGGCTCTGTGAACCACACATTATCTTTTCTTTCCCCTCTCTCTTCCAGTTGGCTTCCCTCCTTCCCTTCACCGGTTTTCTTTTTCCTCAACTTTCTGCTCCCTTCTTTTCTCTCCTTCCCATTAATCCTGATGGTAAACTTCCTGGAGAGATGATTGGTTTGTGAGGGCACTGACCTGGTCACTGGGCTGCCCCATTCCTGAATTCATAGCCGAATGGGCCCTTTGGTGGTGGAGCCTCATTGGAGGAAGTGGATCACCGGGGCCTGACCTGAGGGGCAATATCTGCTTCCTGTTCCTTCCTCTTTTGCTCTGCTTTGGCTCTCTGCTTCTCAGCTAGTCTGAGATGAACGGCTTTTTTTCTATTGTGCTGTTTGTCAGTTAGAGTGAGCTAAGCATGGACTGATCCTTCTGAAACATGAGTCAGAGTAAACTCTTTCTCCTTGTAAGTGGTGTGTGCCAGGTAGTTTGTCCTGCTAATGAAGAAGCAAAGAAAAAACATGTTTTACTTTGCAGATTGGACAAAAAGTCAAGCCATAAGGTGTATTTGGCTTGTGGGCCATACTTTGTTTACCCTGTTCAAGTGCTTTGAGGTGTTCATATAAGATACTATTTCCTAAGTGTTTGGCAGAATTCACCATAAACCTACATTGGACTTTTTTTTTTTAAATGGGAGTATTTGTGAATTATATCCTTAACTCGTATAGCATTATTTAGATTTTTTGTTTTGTGTATCAGTATTGTGTACTTATTTTTTCTTGGAGTTGTTATTTGTTTGTTTCAGCTGAATTCTCAAGTTTATTGATATAAAAGTTCATAAAACCGTCTCACTTTTGTAATGTCTGTACGGGGTCAGGGAGGTAGCTCAGTGGTCTCAGTGCCTGCCTGGCAAGCACAGGGACCCACGTGATAACTGGTGCTGCATGCTGTGTTGCCCCACGCCATGCTGGCCACCAAAACCGGGTGTGGTGGCACATGCCTGTAATTTCAGTACTGGGGAGGCTGAGGCAGGAGGATCACTATGAATCTGAGCTGTCTATCAAGACCCTGTACGAAATATGTAAATAAATTAATTAATTAAATTAAAAAAAATCTGTAGGATTTGTAGTGATATCCCTTTTTCATTCTTAGTTTTTTAAATTTTTTCTCTTTATTGTACTTGCTAAGGATTTATTACTTACAAGTATTTTTAAAGAGCCATGTTTAATTTTCTTGATTCTCTATAGTCAATTAAAAAATTTAATTTCTGTTATTTTGTTTTTATTCTTTAGATTGACTTGCATGGTCTATATTGATTAAGATACATATTTATAATACATTTTTTCATACTTTTGTAATAAACAATAAGGCTATATCCATTTCCACCTATGTATATCTTTAGTTGGATGGTGTGAGCTTATTGATGTCATTTTCTTTACAATTCAATTTAGAATATTGATTTCTTCTTTGATGCATGGGTAATGTAGAAATGTGCTGTAAAATTTTATGAGTTTTCTAATGTTGCTTTTGTTGTGTTGTTTCTCATTTACTTTCACCGTGGCACTGATACTAATGTACATAATCGCAGCTTCTACAACTTCTTGGCGGAGCTTGGCTTTGCGGTGCCAGTCAGTTTCATAGGTGTGGCTTAGAAGCGAGCTCGTCAGCCCTGGAGTCTGTCGCCAGGCGGGTTCATGACCCCGCTGCTTGGACCTTGCAGCTCCACCAGCGTCCTGCCTGCCTGTCGTCAGCCTTATGCAGAATGGCATTTTAGAATCACCTGTCTGAAGTGGATTGTGCCATTCCTCTTTTTAGACTTGTCAGTTATGGCCTTTGTATATTTTGAAGCTGTTTTAAGCCCATGAAAACTTAGAACTTTATACTTTTTGTTGGAGTAAGGACCTTTATGTTGCTCCTTTCTCTTTTCATTATATCTTTCTCCCCTGTGTTCTGCCTGTGTTAAAGTTTGAGTTTCTATGCAGGCTGGCCCCAGTCCTTGCTGTCCCCCTCCTGGTGTGTGGCTCTCCGAAGCTCCTGTCCGCAGGAAGCCTGGCGCGTGGCAGGCCCTGACCCCGCATCTTGGGCCAGGGACCCCTTCGAGTCTGGGCTCCTCCACTCTTTGTTCTCTGCTCCTGGGTGGGTCAGCACTGGCTTACCAGGCCTCGCTGCTTCTCTCTCCCCTCCTGTCTTGTCCCCACAGGTCATGCTGCACCCTGGCCTCCCACCCCAGAGCTGCAGCCTGCGGAAGCCTGGCCCATAGTCTTTGTTCTGTTTGGCTGGATGGCTGTGACATGAATAAAGCCCTGCTTGCTGAAGCTCTTGAGTGACGTGGAGCGGAGCTGTCGGGACAGGAGCCCATGTTTGGTCTGATGGGGGTGGGCCGTCAGTGTCTTCTTATCTCTGGCCACCCTGGTTCAGGTGCATTGTGGGGGATGTCGCCTGAGCCTGGGGTGGCTTTACAGGCTGGCAGTGATCTTTATGATACAGGAATAGCTGCTGGGCCTGTTTTAAAGTGGACTGGCTTGTATGTGCTGCCTTGAGCTGTTCTTATAGGACTCTCATTCAGACATTTTATGAGGTGATTTATGTTACACCTTATAAATGGTGTGAAGTCTCCCAGCCTGGAGGCAGTGGCACGGACTGCCTTGCCCCTTCCTGCTGGCAGTCCCCGCACCCACCTCCCTCTCTTGGTTCTTACCCCCCAGTATGAATGAAGAATTCATTCAGCACTTAGCTTGAGGTAGACCTTGAAGGCACTGCCTCACATGCTGTAGATGCACAGCTACGCTAGGGCATCTTTGGGCCTCACAATGCCCGCCGAGCAGTGTGGTAGTGAGCATGACAAGGTCTCGCCCCTCTTATTTTTGCCCTCTGTTGAGCCAGGATGGCTATTAACTATCAGTTCTTAGGTCTATGGTTCCATGATCCTCTCAGGTGGTGGCATCCAAGGCCAGAAAGATCGGAAGAGAGCCACAGGCCAGCATGTAGATGTTGTGGGACTTTCTCTCCTTGTGGCTGGGGTGCTTTACTGCTTTACTTTACTTTATCAGTTTAGCTTTACTGGCTTTTGGGGCTGGAAGAAGGCTGAGAGGGAGAACTATTTCCCCACATGAAAATTTACGTTTATTTAGTAAACTATGCATTTCATGTAAACGGCTGGTTGTACATACCACGGTTGCTGTGTTACATTTAAACATGCATTTTATCCAGTACAGTTGCTCCTTTAAAACATTTTAAAGTTTGAAATAAATAAAGTGAATGTACTTCTATTTGCAAATTGACTCAGACTGCTTAGTTTCAAGGTAGCTAGCATATTTTCTACTTCAGGAGCTGAAGCCAGAGGCCTTCCCATGTTATAGCGAAGCAGATACTTTGTTTTAGAAATTGGCTTCCTCCTAAGAGAAAGAGATAGGAAAACAGATACAAGGGTCTGCCACTCATTGGAGCTAATGGCAGTCAGTTTTCTGGTTGATGGAGACTCATCACTTGGAGTGGTGGTTATAATGACAGTCGTGGGACTAGAGCTGTCACTCTTCTACAGTCCTGATGCCAGGCAGCTGGCCAGGGTCTCCAGTGGTCCAAGCTCAGGCCTTTGGAGCATGGTAGAATTAGTATCTGCCATGGCCTTGTGGCTGTTCCTTTAAGACGCTCTTTGGAGGGATGACTGCAGGGCAGGGAAGTGGGTGGCCCCATCCTGGCCATCTAGCAGCCTGCCTGGCTGAGCAGCCTGCACGTGGCCTTGAAAGCTACCGCTTGGGTCAGGCCTAGGCTCTCCTGTGTGGGCCTGGCCTCTGCCCCTTGGCCTTGGATCTGAGAGGTGAGAGCCATTATAGATCCTTATAGGGCCAGCCAAGTGAGGCCTGAGGGAAGCAAGGTATGTAGCCCAGCAGCTCTTCCTGCGCAGGGACGTGAGCTGCTGTTCCCATCCCAGGAATCTGAAACTGTCCTTAGCCAGGGCCAGGCCTGAGTGCCTGGCAAGTTTCAGTTTAGTCAGCCTTGTCAGGCTTGTGCCCTGTTTATAAATATAAATAACTTCTGTCCTTCAGTGTTTGAAACTTCAGGATAACTTAAACCTCAGTTCTCAAAACAAATCAAGTGCGGGTGCTTGTGTACGTGTCTACCTCCCTTCCCCCAGAAAGCCCAAGAGCTGGCCTGTAGTCTCACCTGGTATTGTACCTGCTATTGCTGCACAGGGCATAGGAAGCAGGAGGTATGTGCAGGCGCAGCCCCTTGAGAGGTGGGAAGTTGGGGAGCACGCTTGGAAGTCCTCGGGAGGAGCCTAGGCCTGGGGTCCTGCCTGCTGGGAACTGGACCAGCCCTTAAAACCATGCCTACCACTAGCTTGAAGGTGTGAGTCAAACTTTATGTTGCAGTTTTCTCCTCTTTTGATGGTTAGTGATGAAAACCTTAAAACCCAGTTTTTGAGAAAGAAATTTTGCTAGCAAATGACAAAGATTGGAGACTTCCTGTCATTTCTATGGTGGTGGGACCCACCCTTGGGATATGCATAGCTGGTGGGTCCTGCAGTGCCCCATCCCCAGAAGGACTGCAGTGGGGTTGGGTGTGAGTTGGCGTGGCCAGCTGTAGCTGGGATGGGCAGTGTAGCAGGGTCCCCAGCCCAGGTCTCAGCCCAGCCTGCCCACAGTGCTGCCTGGGAGTACTGTGTGCGCGGCAGGAGGAGGGAGCTCAGCTTACGTTCCAGGCCTCAGGCTGGTCAGTGGCCGCCAAGTGGTTTCTTAAAAAGAATTCCTCCTCCCCTGATTAATTTCTGGCATGCAGCACCACAGGCTCTTGCGTCAGCAGATCATCACAAACCCCTAGTTGTCTGGGTCAGACAGAAACACTAACCCAGCTCCGCTGCTCCTGACACCCGGCCAGGGCTGGCTGCCCTTGAAGCCTCAGGATGGGCAGCTGGAGATAGAGATGGCCAGAGATCGCTGCGGCTCGTAACAGAGTCCTCTCTCAGAGGGCACAGAGTCTGGCACCCACACTGTACTTGCTGGGGAGGATGCTGGGTAGAGGTGTAACTTACTGAAGAATCCGTTGCCGCCTTACAAGCCTTGTAGCTACAAGGCTTCACCCTCTGGGAGCGTCACTGCATCCCTAGTTGCTCTGAAGGGTGTAGGAAGGCCCCGTGGGAGGTTAGCATGGTGCCAGCACCTGGGAGCATGCGCAGTGGGGTAGGGGTAGGGATAGGGATAGAGGTGGATGTGGTACTTCTCACTGTCCGTAACTCAGGGCTTCGTACTGGAATCCAGAGAGCTCAGGGACTCAGGCAGGGCTTCCCCAGCTCCATGGGCCTCTGCGGGCCTGCATTTGCCCTGCTTTTCTCGTTCTTAGGGGCCCCCTTGGTCTAGGGTGCCTTCACGGTGCTCAGCTGTTGTGAAAAGTGGCTGAAGCACATGAGAGGCTCTCACTAGTCCTCCTGTGACCAGTGAGTGTCCTCAACCAAAGTATAGTGAAATGTCCTGTTGTGGTCCTCCAGGGCTCCTTGCAGAATAAATTTGGGCCTCTAGGTTTTCCTGGGAATCACAGCACCTAGCAATCCCCTCTTACTGGTGGATAATGCAAAATTAGTACTTCCCGAGTGTCTTGAAGGAGCTTGTGTCCCCCGTGGGCACCCAAGATGTCACCTGCGGGAAAGTAGCAGCCAGCAGACGCTGAGGGACATACAGGGTCCCAGGGCACACTCTGAAGGGCTAGGCAGGCCATGCCTTTGTGTCCCAGCCCACAGCAGCCCCAGAGGTAGAGTGGCCAACTGGGGCCAGGTCCTTGGCTACTTGGCTGGGTGCCCAGCATCTGAATTCAGGGTCTTTAGTTTCTGCTTTTTTTTTTTTTTTAATCTATGCGTAAGGCCATGGTAAGGAATACAGTGTGAAGGAAGTTCAAGAACGAAGAGTGACTGGGCTGTCTGTAGTGCTGACCTTCTGTGAAGCTGAGGAGAGATGGCCCTCTTTCAGCCAGGAAGAGCTGTGGCTCCGTCCTTGGTCGTCAGAGTTCTGCAGCAGCTTGACCTAGAGCAGTGTGCCTTCTATTTCACCTGAGCAGAGTGGGCACGGCGTGTGGACGGTCTCTGCGTGTGTCCTTGGGGAAGGGAGGGGTGCTCACCCAGCCTGCCTGTTTGTGTTGCCAGCTCATCTAAGCTGTATGGCCTTCCTTGGGGACAGGCTGCTTTCACTGCAGGGTAGATGGTAGACTTCAGGGCTAGCCAGGGGCCCTGCAGCTTCATGGGGGCTTTGCATAGCAGAGGTTCTGGGCCATGTGTACAGCGAAGGCAGTTAGATAGTTATCATAGGTAAGAATTTTCCCAGAAGCAGGTGTAGATGTGGCCCCGTTCATGAGTGATGTGGTCTCGCTTGTTCCACGCGTCTCCTGCCTTGAACTCACAGGGCTGAGAATCTGTGGCTCTGGTGTGCTGTTCTTTAGCACTAGAGCTGGTAGTACGTCCTCTGTGTGGTCAGGGCCGTCTTGAGAACTGCTACAGCGCGAGTTTTCATGGCATTTGGGGTGTTCAGGGGTGTGGGTGTGGTGCCGTCAGACCAGACAGGCAGCAGGTCACTCTCGCTGGCGCGCAGCCCTTGTGTTTAGTGCAGACCTGTGCGTACGGCTGTCTCTTCTCTTGCGTAGTCTTTTTGTTAATGTATTTGGTACAGGGTCTCCAGGGTCTCACTACACAGATCGGACCTGGAGTGATCCTCCTGTTTTCAGCTTCCCAAGCGCTGGGATTACAGGCGCACACCACCACACCCAGTCTCCTTGTGCGTATTCTTTTGAAGGTTATCCCGTGCCAGTTAATAAAGCAATCCCTTGCTCATACCTGAGTGCTTCCCAGTCTGTTTTCCAGAATGTGTACCAGTCTCTGATCATCACACCTGTTTTTAATTGTGGTAAAATACAAAGAACGTGAACATGACCATTTTCACCATTTCAAAGCGTGTAGTTCCGTGACATTAACTGCATCTGTCACCACCACCCATCTCCAGAAGACTTTCATCTTCCCCAAACAAGAGACTGTTCCCACCCGAACCGACTGTGCATTGCGTTCCCCAGGCGACCCCTCTACTGAGCCTCTATGGCTCGCGTGCGTCCTCTCTAGGTACTTCCTACGCTGGAGTAGGCGGCGTCCGCGCTTGGTGCCTGGCTCGCTGCGCGCAGTGTGCCATTTCCCAGTCCGTACATGTGCGGCACGGGGCACCACTTCCTTTCGTCTCTGCTGGCTGTTCATCTGCTGGTGGACACTGGGGGTGTTTCCGGTGCTCGGCTCCTGTGAAGAGCGCTGCTGCGAGCACTGGCATACACATGTCGCTCCCACTTCCAGATCCTGCTGCGAAGCCCTGGCCAGGTAGCTGCGGAGCTGCGTGACGCTGCTGTGTGGAGCTGGCCGGAAGTCTCCCGCGTGTTTCTCACAGAGCCATTTTGTGTTTTTACTAGCAATGTGTGAAAGTTCCCATTTTTTCACTTTCCCTGTGAACTTTTCTCTGTCTGTCTGTCTTTTTCTTTCTATGTAGCCATCCCTGTAGGTGTGAAATAGTTTTTTTCTTGGGATTTTGATTTGTACTTGCCTATGAATTAGTATCTTTTTATGTGCTTAGTGGCCATTTGTATCTTCTTTGGAGAAGTGTTGTTTGCCCATTTTTGAATTGGATGTTTTCTCATTGTGCGTTTTTGGTGTACAAACCATACTTTCTTTTCAGTATGTTGCTTTTCATTTTCAGTTTTTACTTTTGAAATTTATCGTTTTTCTTTTGTTGTTTGTCCTTTGATAAAGAATCTAAGAAACTGTTCCTAAATTCAAGATTATGGAGATTTTCCATGCTCTTAACAGTTGTATGGTTTTGTTATATTTAGAACATTGATCTATTTGAAGTTAATTTTTGCACATTGTGTAAAATAGGGATCTAGCTTCATTCCTTCCCTGTGAATATCCAATTGTCCCAGCAGCATGTGTGAGGATCATGCCTATTTTTAATCTGTAAGGCTGTAGGGATAGTATTGTGTCTCACAGGAAAGATCTTCCTGATTTTAAGTTTTTCTTAGGAAGCGTCATGAGCGCCAGTGCTTTTCTCTTCTCAGCTCTGTGCAGGTTTGCTCTTCCTAAACCAGGATTTTGCAACAGCATTTCCAATTTCTCCTGCTGTGACTCCTGTCAGTGCCGCTGTGTTCCTACATTGGTGTCTCTTCTGTGCTTTCCTCTGCTGTGTCTGCCTCTGCTGGGGGTGGAGACATCGAGGAATGTGGTAGACTTCAGGGCCTCTGTAGAAGATAGAGCAGGGGTTGTGCTGCCTAAGGCAGGCTGTGCCGATCCGGGCTTCCTTCCCAGCAGCCTTCAGCCGGCCATACGCAGGGCTGGTTGGTGTCTGCGGCACGCTGGCAGTAAGCAGCAGAGTAGGGGCCACAGCACACGCATGGCAGGCTGCTGTCCCAGCCTGGCAGACGCATCAGAGAAGTAGGCTTCGCAGGGAGCAGGACTCGTGTTATCTGTAAATGCTGCTGTTCCTGCACTTTTGGAACTGCGCAGAGACCCGGGTTGTCCTTGTGCTGTTGCTTGTGATGTCTGCTCTTTACCACCATGGCTGCCTGGGCGAGAGGGAGCGCTGCTCTGCCTTCACACTGATATGTCATGGCAGGGTCAGTTTGCTTCAGGATGCCACGGGCTATGTTTCTTTCAGCTAATTGTGGCTAAGTTTTGCCTTTGCATGTCTGGGTTTCAAGTTCAGGGCCATCCTCGGGCTTTGTTTGAAAACGTTCCTCAGATGCCCGAAGTTTCTTATAGTAGTATTATTATTGTTACCTTTTTGGGTTTTTTTGCAGTACTGCAGGTTGATTCCAAGCCCGTCACATGGAGCTACGCCCCAGCCCTGATTTATTTATTTAGAGAGATTCTTGTTGTGTTGCCTGGGCTGTTCTTGAATTGTGATTCTCCTGCCTCAGCCTCCAGAATGTGCCACAATGCCCAGCTTAGTCCTACAGTTTTTAAGCTGCTACCCACCCAGTTTTGCCTTGCCAGCTTTACCAATCCTGAGCACTTCAACAGTTCTGTCAGCCTGGTCCATATTCTAAGTGCGCATGATGTACATGGCCCCATTCAGGTCCCCTGATGCTGCCTGGAGTTTAGGGGAAACTGGTGGGATGCATTTCATCCTGAAATTGTCATGGTTTCTTATAGATTACAACTTTTAAGAACAAATCTTGTTCTTGTCCTGTTGAGTCTTGTGACAGCTCTGGCTGTTCAAGTGGTGACATGTGTTCTAGTGGTGAGTGTGTGACTTCCTGCCTGATTCCTCACACGCATTGGTGGAGTTCGCTGTGAGCAGTAGGCCCCAGGAGGGCTTAGGGATCCCAGTGGGGTCTGTCCCACTTCTAGTCAGGCTAGGTTGGGAAGGACCCTTGCTCTGCTGTCCTCTTGCTTGTCCATGTGGAAGAGGGGC
>NDGN011558680.1:0-43824 GCA_002564285.1 Tympanoctomys barrerae | reverse complement strand
CTCTCTCTCTCTCTCTCTCTCTCTCTCTCTCTCTCTCTGTACTGGAAATTGAGCCCAGGGCCTTCCTGGGCTACATCCTCAGCCCTTTTTATTTTGAGACATGTTCTCGCTAATTCAATAAGTTGCACAGGCTGAGCTCAAACTTGTTGAAACCTCACAAATTTCTCTGATCTGGTCTCCTTCCCTCTAACCTGTTTTAAGATAACAATAGTAACCTCTATCCAGGCACTGTGTGAGAATAGGTGTCTTGTAACAGTGTAATTTTAAATTAGTGTACCATTACATTTAAAAGACATGGGCTTGGGCTGGGGAGATAGCTCAGCAATCTAAGCACCTGCCTCGGAAGCTCAAGGACCCAGGTTCAATCCCCAGTACTGCATGTGCCAGCCCCTGAGCCCTGGGCATGCTGTGGTGGCCACTGAAACTGGGCATGGGGGTGCATGGCCTGTAATCCTAGCTCTGGGGAGGCTGAGACAGGAGGATCATGAGTCTGAGCTGCATAATGAGACCCTGCACCAAATCAATCAGTAAATAAGTGATTTTTAAAAATATTAAAAGCCATGGGGCTTTTCTCTAGTTTTTTATTATGGAAAATTTCAAATATACAAAAAGATTAAGAAAATAGCTGAAAGAAACTTCATGTACCTATCAACCTTGACATTCAGTTGTTACACTTTTTCAGTTAGACTCCTTTCAAGTTGGTTCCTTATTCTTTTGATATGAATTGACCAGTCTTAAATGGGGCACACTATCATCATCTTGACATTTGCCTGCTACTCTGCAAAGTCAGGGTTGGAGAAGAAATGGGAGCACGTGGCTTCTTTCCAGCAGGTGGAACATACAATAGCTACTGTATTGCTGTAATTATTGTTGCTTAGCTACATGTTTGCCTTCACATGTTTGACAGATTAGAAGATGTGGAAAACACATTAGGTTTCTCATACTTTGGCTAAATCAGAGTAAGTCTTACTAAGCACCTGGTGTGAGAGGGATGCTAATTTGGCACAGAGAGGGTGTCAAGGTGACTTAGGGAAGTCACTGATAGATAATTTGTCCCTTCCAAGGGAAGAGCCCTATAATTGCTACAAACACCATGTTACTGAGACCAAAAAAGTTCTGGACTCTACACATCACTATCTTTATGGTCTTGGACAATCTACTTCATCTATCCTGACCCTTAGTTCCCTTCATCTGGAAGAGGGGAAGTGGACTTGTTCTCCAGTGTTCATGCTCTTTTACTTTAGGAAATACAAAAAAAAAATTTTAATGTACTTGTAACAGGGTCTCACTGTGCAGCTTGAACTCATAGTGATCCTCCTGCTTTCAGCCTCCCCAGCACTGGATTACAGGCATGTACCATTGGTCCAGTCTTGGTGGCTGGCTTACCATGCCCAGGGGGCAGGGCTGGCAGAGATCAAACCCTAGTCCCTGTGATTTTCTAAGCAGGCACTTAGTCCGCTGAGCGATCTTGCCTGCCCTACAGAAATTGTTTGTACAGGATTGTATGCTTTTAAAATTGTCTCTCAGACCCCAAGGACCACAGACTCCATTCCTGATTTTAAAATGAACCCGTGCTTGCTCTAGGATCTGACCTAAGACCACAGATACAGTGATGGCAAGATCAGATTCGGAGTAATTTCTTCATGGTTCTGAGGTCTTGGTAGTGTTTGCATCATCCATTCCATTTGATTACACGACTTCACTTTCTTCATCTGTGACAAAAACTTGAGCAAGCTACATACTTCCAAAGCTGATTTGGTGGAATAGTCAGTTCCCTAACATTAAACAGAAATAAAGAAATTCAAGTCCCACACAAATGTTCAACTTTCCATTTTTTGATCTTGATACCGGAATTTGACAGTATAACAAGTCAAAGGACCTACTAGAAAAACTACTTGGGAAATCTAAAACTAGTCCTATAAGTTCGTGAATATTTTCCTGTGAATGTTGTAATACAGCATTAATGGGAAAGAAAGTACTGATCCTCTTTCAAACAAGGGAATCATAGCAAGGATTAAGCTTAAGTGATTTGCTGACATTTTTATTGCTGGAGTTGTTAATTCTTTCTTCAAACTTTCTTTTACAGGATAGCTAATTGCCTGAAGAAACATAGTGGAAAATGCAAAACAACGAAATTATAAAACCTGCCAAATACTTCTCAGAATTGGAAAAGAGCATCTTGCTTGCTTTAGTAGAAAAGTATAAATATGTGCTGGAATGTAAGAAAAGTGATGCGCGAACTATTGCCCTCAAACAGCGTACCTGGCAAGCGCTTGCCCATGAGTATAACTCCCAGCCAAGTGTATCTCTGCGGGATTTCAAACAGCTGAAGAAGTGCTGGGAGAACATCAAGGCTCGGACCAAAAAAATTATGGCCCATGAAAGGAGAGAGAAAGTGAAGCGAAGCGTCAGCCCACTGCTGAGCACCCATGTGCTAGGGAAGGAGAAGATCGCTGGCATGCTGCCTGAGCAACTCTACTTCCTGCAGAGCCCGCCCGAGGAAGAGCCAGAGCCCCACCCTGATGCTGCTGCCCAAGGTACCACTCCCGGGGCCACTTTGCCTGTGCTGGTTGGGGACCTGTTTGACATTTTAATTTTAGAATCCTTCATTTTGAGGGAAGTCATAGAAAGAAATTTCCATGTTAAACTTGACCTCCCTAATTCAAAACCTCAGGATTAACTAGGATATTGAAGTCATGTAGTACGCAAAAGTACTATATCCTCTGGCTACCTTTCATGCTTTATTATTACTTAAACATGAGTTAAAAGGGATAACCACACAGCAGTTATTAATAAGGCACTTCAGTTGGTTATCTCAACCTATCTCTGAATTAATATTAAAAAAGAAAATTTGATGGGACTTACATTCTTTCATTCAGTTTTTTGAGAATCTATTATGTGTAAAGCACTGCAGTCACTCACTCAAAGGACCATTTAAAAGAGTAAACTCTCAGACTTAAAAAAAGAAAACCACAGAGATTAATACAGATAATACCCACTTGGCATTGACCCAGATTAACAGGAATTTTTGACCTCTTATAATATTGTGATCTGAAGTTTTGGATTTGCCACTCCAGGGATGTTAAGAAATTCTGAGAAAAAATTAATTTCAGTATAGTTTGAAAATAGTAAGATATGTTACATGTAATTCTTAGAGAAGGCAAAGACTGTCATAATCAAAGATACTATAGTTCATACCTTCAAAAAGTTAATATTAGGGGGCTAGTGAAATGTCTCCAGACAAGAGAGGGTGAAATTGCATACAGATTAGTTTACAGTAATTCTTGCCTCTTTTAAGATAGGAAGTGTCCAGTTCAGTTCATGTAACAGTTTTGGGTTTTTCTTTTATACTGAGAATCGAACTCAGGACCTTGTGCTTACCAGGCAGGCTCTCATGCTGCTGAGCTATCTCCCCAGCCATATAATAGTTTATGGCAGTTTGCAAAAAGTACATCTTGAAGCACAAGCAGAGTGAGGTTCCTGAGGAGGCCTGAGGATTCGTGCTCCAAGGACCCAGCAAGCATTCACCCGAGAAAATCACCTGTGGCTTGTAGCTTGGGAAGTTCACCTGTTAGTGTTCCCAGAGTAGATTAAGCTCTAAGAGAATGAATCCTGCTAATCAACAGTCATGAGAAACTTCGTAAACTGAGGATGTTCTCTGTGCAGAGTGGAAAAGACAATTACCAAGTGAACCAAATACATGCTCTTGGTGATTGTCACCTTTTTTCTCTCCTGTAGGTAAATCATGCTGGGAAGCTAATTTATGATCAAAAATTTGCATGCAGATCTTTTGACCAAAGTTAACTCCAAGGAGCTGTTGGGTAACCATAGTGGTTAATGTCATAAGCATTTTGTCAAAATTTTCTAACACAGGAGCCTTGTGCCTGGTTTCTGATTTTTCAGGCTCCCAAGCCATGTCGATCCTTAGCAAACAGCGGTTATATGGGCACTGCCTGCTCTATCTGTTTTTACTGCTTTCTGTGGGCCAGGGGTCCCACGTCTAAGTGACAGTATCCTTGCTTTGGAGAGTTTATAGCTTCAGCCAGCTAATGGCCATGCTAGGCTCACAGCAGCTTAGTCTCTGTGAGGCAAGGTAGTGTGTGTGCTGGGAGAGGGAGAAAAGTGAATTATTAAGGCTGCTTATGCTCCTTGCTGCTGAGGATGATGCTGGTGTGAACTGCATTTACTTCCTTTTGTAGATCTGTGTTCCAGATTACTGTGTTTTTATTTCTTAGGGGGCAGTCTTATTTCTACATTTTCAAAATCTAGGGTAGAATCTAGAAAGTTTACCCCACAATTGTGTTCCTTTTTTGGGGGAAGAAATTATGTAATTTATTTACACATAAACACAATTTATAAATTTTGAGAAAGAAAGGAATCCATCTGGTTATTCAGTGTCTTTTCTGCAGCAATGTTTTCTAGAGATTTACTTGTGAAAGAGATTAATTTAAATTGGATGTTTGTGCACGTATAATATGGGAGGTGTCTCTTTTACTGATCCTTTCTAAGGTACAGCTTAATGCTGCCTGCTTCCCTTTCCACACTGGGCCAGGGAGCAGGGGAGCTCAGTCCATTGGGAAGTGCACCCAGGGTGGCCTGTCAATACTAGTAGTAAAATGTTGAAACTCTTCCTACACATTAATATAACGTTGAGGTTATTTCACTTGTTTTGTATTTCTATTTACTTTCAAGAATAAAACAAAGTGGAATTGTCAGTCTTCTGGGACCTGGTGGGGAAATGATTCCAAAAGCTCCTATTGGGTTATAACCCTCATTATTTCATGTGTTTTGACATACATATTTCTGCTTAATCTTTGTATCGCTGACACTGGATTGTCCCATACAGTAAGCCAAAAGTCACATAAGCCAAATAAGCACTTGAAACACAGGTAGGACAAACTGAGGTGTGCTATAATTGTGCATACCGTATGTTGAAGATCTAACATCATGAAAAGAATGAAAATACCTCAATAATCTTATGTTGTTTATATGTTTAAGTGATATTTTAGATATATTGGCTTAACATATTGTGGAAATTAGTGTCATCCATTTATTTTTTTAATGTGGCTATAAGAACATTTAAAACTATATATGTAGTGTGTATTCTATTTCTGTTGGACAGTGATGCTTTACTAACTTACGGGGTGCACCCTGTCTCAACACCAACCCCAAACAAATAAAAATGTAAAAGGGATGGAGGGAGAGTAGAGAGAGGAAGGGAACATTAAAAAAAAAAAAGAACACAACACCTTACTGGGTACCTGTTAACAGGCTTAGGTGCTCAGAAGTGTGTTGACATTTATTATACAGAAGTTAAAGAGGATGGAGCCCAGTAGTATTCCATAAGAGGCCTCCCTCCAGCTATGTTTTGGTGTCAGTCAATGTGGACTGTGTCATCCGGATCACTGTCCATTGGGTAGTCTTAGCTTTGCAAATATCTTTCTTGAAATGCACAGTATGTCTATATTTGAATTCAGTAGTCTTAAAGTTTAAGAAAAATACTTAGGCATGTATTTGCCAGTGAACATCTATTATATATTATAGTTACATTATATATTATGTGTACAAATGATAACCTGCAGATTTTGTGATCTTGGATAAATTGGCTTTGACAATTATCATCTGTTATTTTTTAGGAACAGGGGTGGAAAACAAACTAAAGGAGTGACCAGAATTTTCTAGGAATGACAGGGTAACAGAACATGAAATACATCTAAGAAACCTAAGCTTTTAAAGAAATATACAAATGTCTTAGAATTTGTATTGAATTTCACGTACTTTTATTTTTGTGCTACGAAGTTATAGCTGGATAATGTGAACACTCCTTAATAAATTCCACTATTATCACCACTTAATCCAATCCCATTATTTTGGGCAGGAAGTGGGCACAGAGTTGTGTTGCAGTCGTGACACACCTGTGTCACTGCTCTGCGGAAAGCCCCTCTTGCGATCTGCATGTTTATTCCCTTTTCTCCCTATTCCCCACTTTCATGTTCTTCTGCAGTCAGACTAGCCTGGTATGCTCAAGTTTCTCCTCACATGTTTTATGTACCTGTGTTTTTACTTATACAGATTAAAATTATACTATAGATATCACTTCTTAAGCTTTTTTCATTTAGAATGATGTTTTTAAGATTTGCCACAAGGCGTGGTGGCAAATGCCTATAATGCCAGCGTTCTGGGAGGCTGAGGGAGAAGGACTGCTAGGTCAAGCCCAGCATGGGCAAATTAATGACTTAGCAAGACCACCCAAATTTTAAAAAAAAGGCTACAAAGTAGCTCAGTGTAGAAACCTGGTACAATGCCCAGTGCCACTACTACTAGGAAAAAAGTCCCATTGCGGTGCATCAATCTAATATTTTTCTTTTAGTTAAAATAATAGTTCTCATGGTTTGCATCCACAATATCTTATTTATCCACTTCCCCAGTACGCTCATTTCCTTTGTTCTATTGAGAAAGACTGTAGGTTGGTCTGTACAGATTTCCTTCTTTCCTTTCACTGCCATAGGAGGCTTTTCCTGCTGATACTAAGCTCACTGAAATTGTCCCCAGTGAAACATCTCCATGGCTGTGTTCTCAGTCCTAGGAAAATCTTCCTGTCTTTTTGCATTAAATTGAGTTGTTTTACACTTTGGGTGGCTTTGTTTTACCTGGGAGAGAGATTACATGGTGTGTGTTTGCAACAGGCTGCTGTTCCCAGGCTAGTCTTTTTCACATTAAGGGAATGTTCTTCCTCTCTGAACACTGGCTTCTATTCATTGGAACTAATATTTGCTTGACACTCAATTAGCTGCTCTATCAGACTTCCTAGTTTTAAGCCTTACCCTTTGCCTGTCTTAGGAGGCCTGGCTATTTTTCTTAAAATGTATATGTTCTTAAAATAATAGTTTCAAAGCAGTCATTTTTTAATTTTAATTTAATTTAATTTAATTTTTTTTTTGCTCTCAGACATGAAGATACTGTTCACAGGTCTAGAGTGAAATTTGGAGAACAAAAATTAAACTATACAGTGATATTCTTAGTAACATGATTTTGTAGTGGCTGCAACTAGGAGGCTATATATTATGCTATATGGATGATCAGGTGAGCAAGTAGAGTAGTGGGAGGCTAAATTGAAGTAGTCAGGCTTGGATTTTTGAGCCATGTAGACCTGGGTTAGACTTCTGGTTATTTGGGTGTGGTGGCACATGCCTATAATCCCAGCACTCCAGAGGCAGCATAAGAGGGTCACAAGTACTAGGTCAGCCTGGGATACAAAGCAGGGTCAAGGCCAACCTGGACTATGGAGTGAGACTCTTGACTTAAAAAAATAATCCGGATTACCTCAAGTAGACAAATGACCTTGGATAGTGCATTTGGTTTTCTATAAAAATTACCTGTCTCAGAGGGTTGTTATATGGATTAGACAGGAAAATGTTTTAAAGCTCTATCCTAGTGTCTGATTTGCAACTCACAAAATGGTGGCTGCTGTCATCATTATCACCATCATCATCACCATGTTTCTAAAGTCTCAGAATTGCTGAGATAAAAGCGAGCCTTTAGAAATTGGGAGAGTGAGCAGCCCTGTGAGGAGATGTACTTTAAAGACTCCCAGGAGTATCCAGAAATATCCCCTGGAATGAAATCAAAGAACAATGAGAGTAGAGGCCTCAAAAAATGTCAGTGTGTCCAGTCTTCAAAGAAAACATTTTCGGATCTAAAACTAGAAATGAAACACACGAGGCAATGCTCTGTGCAGCTGACACTCACACTTCAAGAGGCGCTGTCCTCAGTGCTGACACGTCCCCCACCCCTCGGACCCCTGCTCAGAACACTGCTCCTTCCCCATAGCTGGCAGGTGGGAGAGGGTGCAACCCCTGCAGCCAGTCACCTCCTCACATTTCTTACATGCTCAGCACTGTGCCAAGCTTTGTGCTGGTCCCTAAAAAGGGGCAAGAGTCTGTCTCTGTCTTCAGAGAACTCAGAAATAATGGAGGAGAGGTAGTGAAAACACAAGTTTTAACAAATGCTTTGCCAAAATAATGACAAACAAATGAATAAGCTATAGACAAGACCCAAAGAGAACAAGAATATGAAGAAAAGGCACTGAAGTAAGGTAGAACCTACTGGAATTAAGAAAGAGTCCTAGGGAGACATTTTCATTATTTCTGGATAGCATAGAAGTATTCTTTCTTAAAACCTTTTCATCTAAAAGTGAGATTTTTTTACCTTTTTAAAGATTTTAATTAGGGACTAGTTATAGTTGTTACCTTACCCCTTGGAGTGAAATAATCTAAATTATAGTCATTTCCCTTTATTAACAGAGTATTACAAATTAGGTTCCCCCCAGTAGCCATTAACACTCCCAGCATCCCTTCTTCCAGAATAATAGAGTGGACATAATAATGTAATCAACTCTGTTAATAAATTGATATTACTTTTCTCTGAGGAGAATATTATCATTATTGGAAATGTAAAGCTTCTCAAGGAAGCCTTGGAGTCACAGCTAGAAGACTCCATGGTTAGTGGAGTTAGTGGTTTTCTCTAATTGACACTAAATGTCACTGCCTTAAAGAAATACCAGTGCAAACACCACCACATGTGGCATCCTTTTGCATCCATATGCTCATTTCCCCTTGCAGTCAAAGGTTCAGCCAAAAAGTACTATTAGGCATTCACCATGCACCAGGGAAAGTAATTAGTACCCAAAGATAAAACCATGAATAAGGCCTAGTGCGAAAATAATAGTGGGTGTGAGCGCTGTAATAGAGGGACACAGGTGAAGAAAGAGTTCCGAGGTTTCACAGAGCAAGCAGCATTGTTCCTCAATGAATAAGAAGTAGGGAGGAAAGGTTGAAAAAGGGAAACTGGAATGGGGGTAGGGTTAAATGCTTAAATCAACTTTAAGCCAATGAAAGGGAGAATTATGAACAGAAGCACAACTTTTTAAAGAGCATGGGTAGGTTTTGGTAGCAGTACAGGATATTTTGAAAAGTAAAACAAAAAAGATGAAAGCAGGGTGGAGTCTATAAGGTTATTTAGGATGGGTGAAGGGACCGGGGAGATAGCTGAGTGGAATAAGCACTTGCCTGGCAAGTGCAAGGACCAGAGTTCAATCCCCAGTTCCGAAAAAAAAAAAAAAAAAAAAAAAAGATGGATGAAAACCAGAGCCAGAGATGGACACATCAAGAATAGGGCCAGGGAGATAGCTCAGTGGATCAGGTGCTTGCCTGGCAAGTGCAAGGTCCAGAGTTTGATCCCTGGTATGACCAAAAAAAAAAAAAAAAAAAAAAAAGGTGGAACAAGAGGCTCCATACTTTAAGACTTGATAGGGTCAATCAAAGAGAAAGGAGGCTATAGATACACACAGGAGAGAGCGATAGGTTCTGAAGCTAATGGAAGAAAGAAATTTCAAGAAGGGTTTTCAACTTCAGATAGAGATTAAATAAAGAGGACACTGACAGGTGTCTTTGGGATCTGAATATTGGCCCTGTGTGGCAGTGTTAACCATAATAGCCAGGGGCAGGAAATAAAAGGGAAATGGTGCATGAGGACACTAACTCAGGGAATGTAGACTTGTCTTTCAAGGAGGAACATTCATGTGTACAGTGGCTATGAGAGCTGACACCTGGGACAGGAACCTGCCATGGCTGCGTGGAGACTGGACAGAAGTGTTCCTGGCTGCATGAGAAACTGGCAAGGGTGATAAGACTCACAGAGAACTTTATTTGAAGAGCCCCGTGGTTAGCCCCGTGCTGTGTGGTCTTGTGACCAGAGTTCAGCACATTTCAGTTTAAAATTTGTATCAATGCCATAAGGTCTCCTGTTCTTGATAAGTATATTCTCTGGTCACGGTTCCCACTGTTGACAGTTTTAGAAATAACAGAACGCTTCATCATTATTTCTTAAGGGAAAATCGCTTCTAATTTATGAGTTTTTATAAAAAGTTAGGTGGCCAGGGTGCCAATAGACATGAAGGCCAAAGCAGACACTATTTTATTTTAGATCCATCCCGTAATTGGAGACCCTGTCATTTGAAATGGGACTGACTTTTTTCTCTGCTTACAAAATCTTTGAACATATGTTTTCTGCTACTGTTTTTCAGAATCATTTGCTGTTTCAAATAGAGAACTGTGCGATGATGAGAAAGAGTTCATACATTTTCCAGTATGTGAGGGGACCTCTCAACCTGAACCCTCGTGTTCAGCTGTCAGAATAACAGCCAATAAAAACTACAGGAGCAAAACCTCTCAGGAAGGTGCTTTAAAAAAGATGCATGAGGAAGAACACCATCAACAAATGTCCATCTTACAACTGCAGCTGATACAAATGAATGAGGTGCATGTGGCCAAAATCCAGCAGATAGAGCGAGAGTGTGAGATGGCAGAGGAGGAACACAGGATAAAAATGGAAGTGCTCAATAAAAAGAAGATGTATTGGGAAAGAAAACTACAAACTTTTACCAAGGAATGGCCTGTTTCCTCATTTAACCGGCCCTTTCCCAATTCACCCTAAGACTTTGGGGATGGTACCCTTGTAATTAAATCTCTTGTGGCAAAGTCTGGAACGTGAACTTGGGGTCAGTAACCTGTAACAGAGCTCCAACTAGGAAACTTAGAGTGGTAGTAGTCATTTATTTAAGAATACATTCAGGTAAACAGCTGCACCCTATGTACCCCTTAAGTGGCAAAGAAGCTGTTATAGTTTTCTGAAAATTATCACTATGAGTGCTATAATTCTGAATGTAATGTCTCTTAATTAGAATTCATATAAGAACCTTATGTGAGTGTTGTATTTTTTAAAACTCAAATGCAAGTGTGACTATAACGAAGTATGACTGATTTTTTTCCCCTTAAGCAGATAGCTGAACTTTTTCTACTTGAATGCCCTGACTTTGAAAGTGGTTGTCCTGGGTGCCACACCCTTCTCCAGAGGTGATTCTGTTGCTAGAGATTGCTACAAGTCTGTAGGGAATTTCAGTTTCTGAAAAGCTCAACACTTGGAAGGATATTTTCTCATATAGCTCTTAAACTGCCTTATAAGGCTTTTCTTCAAAGAGGAGTTCCAAATAGTATCTCCAGCAATGGTAGCTTTGTTAGAACTAAGGATGTAACAACTTTGCAGGAGAAATGTTAGTTTAGGTTTCTATATTCTGTTATATTTGTTTTATTAAAAAAGACTTGTAATTTTACAGTCACGCTGTGTATGTTTTTAAAAAGGCGCTGCCTTCTCTTCTGAGCTCCAGTGTTTACTCCCCCTGCTTTGACCTTCCTCCACCTATGTACTACTGAGTTAGTGGTTGTCCTGGCCTTTAGTCTTCAGCTTTCTAAGGAAGGGCCTTCCCTCACCATACTGATGGTGTTAGCTGATAGAAATGGTATGTAGCTGCCGTTACATGGTTAGCAGTGGCTTTTTAAGAAACCATTACCACATATTTGGAAATATAGATTAATAAATGGATACTGTGATTGAGCCATGATGCAGCTCCTCATAGCAGAGTGGTAAAAAAACAGTCCTGACAGTTGGGGATGACAGTGGCTGAAGGAAGCAAAGTGACAGTTAAGTGCCAGGCCAGCTCAGCAATTTCTGAGAATGAGGTTTCAAGGCTATGTGATGAGGAAGGAGGTGTGGCAGAGGCTATGTAAGAGTGAGACTAGGAGTCAGAGCCCGAGTTTTAAGCTAAGCTTTGCTCAAGTTACTGTGTCACCTTCGGTAACTCCTTAAGTCCTTGGTGTGTCACAGAATAAGGGTGTAGAATTAGATAATGTTTAGAGCCTGCTTCAACTCTTGCCCCTGGTGTGGTTTGTGTAATCTTGGGTGAATATGGCCAACATCTTGATTTCCTGGAGGGGATAGGCCAATTGAGAAAAACATTCTCCTACAGCGGTCAAGTTTTCTCTTTCATAATATCGGAATTTGCGCCCTGGAGACCCTACATTTTGTAAGGTACATATAGACTCATGATTTGTGCCTTGCATAAAATTTAAATGGATATATATTTTATACACTGAATCATATTTTAAATACGTTAGAGCAACTGGTTATTTTACATACATCGTATAATGAGACTAGAAGACTAGCCTTTGAAAGGAAAGATTGTTTTATAAGGATTTATTCTTGATTTTGTTCTTATCAAATGGATCCTTTAGAGAATGAAGTATCCTAGTGTTTCTAATTTAATTTTCTTGCAGTACACTTGGGGATTGAACTCAGGACGCTGCGCTGCCAGGCAAGTGCTTATTCTACTGAGCTATGTCCCCAGCCCCTCTAGTGTTTCTAATTTAAAATGGGTTGTGGAACACAGAATTGGACTTTCTACATCCTTCTACCCCTTGGGGATTAGGACAGGGAAGGGCAGACCCTAAACACAGATATGAAGTGAGAAAAGATTGCCTTTGCTTTACCTACTGACCCATCTAAAAATCTTGTTAATATTATATGTACTTTCTAGGGTGATTCTCGAGATTCTGCATTTCTTACAAGCCCTCAGGTTGCAGGCTGTGCTTGTCTGGGCAACACACTGCTGAACAGCAAGGGTTGAGAAGCCCCTATGAAGATTTTGCCATTCTCAAGAAAATGAGGGGGTTAAGTGTATCTTTGTGCACAGCCCTGTGCCAGTGATTATTCTCTCTCAGAGCTTAGGGGTTAAGCATACAAACAACAATGTAGAACAACACAAAAAATGTTCACAAATAGTAGTATATTTTAATTGAACTATAAAAGCATTGAACTAATTCCTAGCTGAACAAATAAAGGATAATTAAGCTAGCAGCCTAAAGCACCTTGTTCTACTGTTAATGGTATTTATGAGTTTATAACAGTAGTCTGCAGCATTGGCTATGCACTAGAAACAGTATTTTATGAATAATTAGTCCCACTGGGTCCCACTTCCGGAGGATTTTGATTCAGTTGACCTGGGTTGGGGGCTGGTACTTTAGTTTTTTGGAAGCTTTATAGGTGATTATGATGCATAATTGGGATTGAAAATCACTTGTGTAGAGTTCACAGATGTATCTAGTTTGGTTGTTAATCCTATGAAGTCCTGCAGTGGTAAGAAAATGATGCTCAGAGAAGAACCATCTGGCACCAGACCTCTAGCTAGAGAAAGGCAAAGAAGGCCTTCAATCACAGGTCTCAACTCTAGAACACACAACCCCACCTACCTGCCCTCTCCCTTTCACCTGAAACTATGTCAAGGATTTGTTTTATACTGCCAGTCAAATCACAATACAGGGTACTTGTAGTGTCTATTCTTGAAGAAGTATAGTACACCCAGAATTACTTTTAAGCCTTTCCTTACCTGATATGGAATGGCAGTAGCTGTTCTTGGTAGGTATTGTAGGGAATAGACAAAAATAAGACATGTCACCATCCTCCACCTTGCCAAATCATGAAGACAAAACAGGATAGGAGGTAAGGCTTATACACAGCTATCCTGTAGTTATCTGGTCAGTGCATGTCCACAAATGCATTTACAGTTGACAGAGAATCTTGAAGAAGCTTGAAATCTTCATGGAGAAGGGAGCATTTGCACTGTCCTTAGAATTGGCATCTTGGCAGGTAGCAACTTGGAAAGCAAAGGAATTTTATCAGATGCAAGGTCCTGTTAAAGAGTCAAAATAAAGCCATACATGGGAGGTAGTGGAGGCATGGGGAATTTCCAGACTGGGCAGTATCATGATCAGAACGGCTCCAGGAAGAAGATTAGAAGATGGAACTGAGTGAAGACTGGAGTTGGGGATACCAGGTAGGAGGGTCTGGCCCTGGTTACCATGTAAAGATAGGAACATAGAAGATTCTTTAGTTAAAAGTAAGAGACCTAATAACGTTAAGAGCATTGCTGAAGTGAAGTTAGGGCTGATGGTTGGTGGCTTTTGTTGGAGAGGGGTAAGGTTTTAAAACTAGGTGCCTGAGAATGGTGCTGCTGAATGAAATAAAGGAAAGATGTATTTCATGTATCAGTCTGTCATGTGTCATTTTTGATTCTGACCTGTCCTAGGAGAGGCCTAGGTATTAACTAGTGCTTCCACCTCTTTCAGCCTCAAAGGCCAGCATTACCCCCGCCTCTTTAGCTCATTGTTGCATCAGTGTCTGGCACCTCAGCTGCCTGTGCTGCCACTTCCACCAGTGCATCTGACACAAGCCACTCCTTGCTAGATGCTTGGTTACCAGCTTACTTTGTTCTGTCTCTGCCATCAGTACCTCATTTGAGCTGGTGTGCCATGTCATTGGCCATCTTTTATACTGGCATTGCACTAGAATGATCAGAAAATCTTTTCCCCATGGGCTCTTAAGTTTTTCTCTAGATAGCTGGCATCCACACATTCCAGTTTTTATTCTTCATTTTAAATATTCTATGTTGTGTGAAGCAGCATTGGTTGGGAGGGGCCAGTAATCCTTATGTATGCTTATCACAGCCCCTTTATAAAAATCAAACATGAAATCTTGCCTTATTATGCATTCAGGATTTAGAGAATGTTACAGGATTTTTGCAGGGAGAATTTTAAAATCATTTTGTTTTGTTTTGTTTCAGAAGAGCCTAGAAGGGCAGAGGAAGAGAGGTGGCATGGTGGCAGAGTACATTTGAGTTGTCAACAGTCTCTGCAGTGTCAGGTCAATTACATCAGCACTTGGTCTGGACCAGAGGAAAGGAATGATTCTGCCTCCTGGGAATGTCAGAAGGACCTGATAATTATATTTGGCAAAGCCACGAGGAATGGCTCTGTAATGTCATTGCTAAGAATTGCCCTTTTAATAGCATTTCTGGATGTCAGAGCTTTCCAGATGAATGGCACTTCATTTCTGCTATGGCTTTCCGTTTTTCTGGGCTGGTTCCCAGCTGAGCCTCTTGTTCTTCCTTGTCCTTGCTTTGATATCAGTTTATACCATCTCTTCTGTCTTCTCCCTTCCCGGCCCAGTTTCTCCAGCCTCCTTCCTGCATTCGCAGCAGCTTCTCCTCTCACCTGGTCGGAGGTGGAAGCATGTGTGAATGTGCAAGACGGAGATGCTTGCCAAAGGCCAGCATCTTCAGCTTCTGCTTCCAACAAGGTCATGATTTAGCCTTAGCTCACCAGTGTGGACAACTTGCTTCCATGTTATGTCTGCTCTTTTTGTTAGTGAGACTCAAAAGTATAAGAAAGGTTATCAGTGATCTGTGACTGCAATAAATTCTTTTCCCAATTGTGCCATATATTTTGCTCTTCAACACAACTTACTAATCTCTGTTTTTCCATTTGTGAAAGTGCTATCATACTTATCTACCTCCCTTTATTGTTATAAAGATTAGTATATGTTGGCTAAGCACTTTTAAAATAAAGAATGATGTAAAGCATTTTGATATTGTTGTTGTCACTGGGATACAGATGCCCTTCTTTAGAGAAGTGCCCTGTAGGGGACATACTCTGGTATACCCTGGTTCAGGAGTGACTGGCAGGTAAAAAAAATTCTGTAACAAATATAGGAGTGTGATTATTTTCCAGATAAAAAAATTTCAACATGACACTTAAAATTTAGTTTTATGATGCACTTAAAATAAGATTCAGGGCTGGCCAGATAGCTCAGTGGATTAAAGTGCTTGTTTAGGCAGATGCAGGGACTGGGGTTTGATCCCTGACATGTTGTGCCAGCCCCATCCCTAGGGCGCACTAAGACGATGACTGAGACTGGGCATGGTGGTGCACGCCTATAATCCCAGCACTTGGGAGGCTGAGAACAGGAAGATCACTACCTGTTATCTGTGTAGTGAGACACTATAGATCCTATACTAAATACATAAAAAATAAAATAAAATAAAATAAAATAAAATAAAATGAGATTCAAGGACTGAGGATTTAGTTCAGTGATGTAGTGCTTCCCGGGCAAGCATGAGGTATTGAATTCAATTCCTGGTACCGCCCCCGCAACAAAAAAGAAAAAAATGAGATTCAATTTATAGAAGTATGATTTAAACAAAACATTTTAAAATAACACATCTATTGAACCTCTGTTATGCAATTCAGTTATTAATTTTGTAAACTGATTATTAACACTGCAGTTTATCATATAGGTGGAAAACCTCTGTATCCACATTATCCAGTTGCCCAGAATGTCTGTGAAGGTTCCCTGCCCTTGATACTGATTAGAACACATAGAATAGTTCTTCTGCTAGTCACGAGTGAGAGGATATAAGGATCTAGTTCCTTATAGCGCTGCTGGCTTGGGGAGACAAAGACTAACCATATATAGGGCTAGGTGTGAGGAGGTCTCTAGCCATAAACATAAACTCCCTTCTTTAACTCCTGGTGACTGCTAAAAGACATAATTAGGTTCAGGTCTGAGTTTTCTCTTGTGTAGGTTTGCTGGAGAGAATTTCCAATTCTTGTTACTTAAGAGGTCAGTTCTTTTTGATCAAAAGGATACTTGGAAAGTAGAAATACTGTAAGTGGCGTAAAAAATAAGCTTCTAGATCTTTTTCTGTCCCATTATCTGGTTGAGCTACAGTGTAATCAAGAAGAAAACTCAGAGGTGGTTCTCTGCCAGAAAGGTGCATATGGTGGGGAATAGAAGCCTGGGCCTTATACATGTTAAGCATGTATTCTACCACTAGAACCCAGCTATAACCCTGTGGATCTTAATTATCTACAATCTCCACAGACTTTCTTGAAATGGGTTGGTATTAGACTTTCTGCAGGATTGAAGCGTACTTATGCCACTCAGTCCCTAAAACATCTGGGGCATCGCTGGGGTATATCTGCTCTTCTGTGGTCTCTCTGAGGCTAAAGGGGCCACAGCTATCTAGGGGAAGCTTTTGTCAGAGTGGAAGTACAAGAGGGCAAGCCCTATTGTAAAGCACTGCAGCTTTCACTTGTTTTATCTCCAAATATCTCCTTGGTCAAAACAGTTTATATGACTGAACCCAAGATCAACAGGAGGGAAGCAGACTCTCCCTAAAGTAAGGTGAGAAGAAGAACATTTTTGAATCATAATATACCACAGTATTACAATGTAGAAGGAAGCTAGCTTGATACCAGGGAATTGAGACATACCATAAATCAAGAAACAGGGAATCTAGGTAAGAAATACAGGTATCATATTCTACTGATGCAGTATCTTCTACTGATATAATTCTCATTGCTTTTGGAGGGAAGAGATAAAAATTTGTGACAATAATAGACTATGTTCTATTGGGTTGTTGGATTAAATGGATAACATAATGCCCCTTGGCTTATAATGGCACAATATCCTGTTAAAATTTATGCTAAATTGAAAATATCATAAGTAGAAAATACATTTAATATACCTAACCTGTGAACATTACAGCTTAGCAGCATAGTGCAGCATTTATTTTCCCTTGTTTTTACATGGTGGTCTTAGTACTATGGCTTGCTGTCTGGCATCACAAGAAAATGTCACAGCATCATAAGAAAATATCTTCCTGAATATTGCTAGCCCCACAAAAGATCAAAATTCAAAATGGAAAGTATGGTTTATACTGAATGCCTCTTTTATACCATCATATAGTCATAGAGTTGAATCACTGTAAGTCAAGGATCAATGCATATGTATTTAGAACAGCAGAGCTTGGAACATAACAGACACTATGTATTTTAGACACTATTTTCTCAAGGTTATATGGCTTCTACATGTAAGTAGAAAATTTTGAACTCAAGTAGTCTGAACCCAGATCTTTTGCTTCTAAGAATCATAGTATACAACCTATAGTATTTGGGTTCTCAGTTCAAGTCTTAGCTATTCAAACAACATTGACCTCCTGAGTATTAGACCATCAGATGATGGTCTAATGCCTACTTCTCATGATTGTTATAATGGTTGAGAATATAATACTGAAGAGTCCTGTAAACTGTAAAATTAAAAACAAAAACAAAATTAGGCCTCTCCTTTCATCTTGTGTGTTACTATAGACTCCAAGACTATCTTCTTCCATCACAAAAGCTCATCTTATTTCTGTCTAACTGTTCTACTCTGACATTCACTGAGCACAATCATAAGTCTGTTGGTTTCAAAACCAGGCTCTGTGAAATAATTTCTGTTGATCCCTCTTCCTGGAGTGCTCTCAGCCTTTCTATAATCGCTTCCCATCATCTATACTGCTAAAGTGTTATCCCTTCTTCGAGGTCAAGTGAACACCAGGATATGCTCCTGGAGCCTTGGCTCTGGTCCCAATTTTGCCAGTAACTCATCATGTGATTGTCAGCAATTTACTACAATTCTCTAGATATCAAGTTACTTCTTTGTAAAGTAAGACTGTTAAAGAAGAGGATCTCTAAATTCTGTTCCTGTGTTCTAATTAGTCTAATTCTGAAATTTGACTAGTATTTTCAATTTACTGCATATAACCAGTTTTCAATTCAGCATTCTCCTTAAAAGATGTGTACACAACTGAAATTCAGATGCTGCGTTTAACTGGATCAGCCCCCAAATTGAAAGCATCATTTGTGAATGTTACTGATATTAGGATAATGATTGTGCTTAAGTAGTTTATAACACAAACTAAATATAGTCATTACAAGAATTTCAATATATGGGAACAAAAAGGTGGTTCCTTCTCAAAGTATAATTTTCCCATCACAATGTAATTGGTGGCAGATTAACTGTTTCAAATTGCTCAATTCTACAGATTACAGAATACTTCTATTTTACAGATTCCCTTGTTCTAAGGCAATAATATTGCCAGAATATGTAGATTTTTGTACATCTTTAAAAATTCTGTTGATTTCAATAGAAGATAATTACTATAAAATCAAGATTTTCTGACAACATACTTTAAATGAAAGAGAGATTTAAGCATTTGTTGGACATCTACAGGCCTTAGGTATGTTTATGTATTATTTAATTTAATGCACTATTAGCCTTCTCACTTTGTGTTCAGAGAGTATCACAGAGTGGGAAGGCTGGATAATGTTACTCATATTTTATAGATAAGGAAATGAAGCTTGGAAAAAAAGTTTTCAAAATTATATACAAGAGTTCTGGAGATGGATAGTGGTGATAATTGTATGTGAATGTACTTCATGCCTTATAAATTTAAAAATTGTTTAAAATAGTAAATGTTTCATCACAACAAAAAAAGAAAAAAAAAGCCCACACACCTAATGAACATCTAGTTAGATTTAGGTCCCACTTTAGTGTGCTTTGATTGGAGTGGTCATGGCATGGGAGAAAAGCACTCTGATCAGCTGGTTCTGTTTGTTATAGAGCTTCCACAACACTGAAGAACCAGAAACAAAGAGAAGTAGAGAGAAGAGCTAAATGAAGTAAAAGGAGGTAGCAATACCAAAGATGGACACTCCAGTTCTGCCCAACAAGATGAAAACTACAGACCAAGCTAAAAAGAGAGGGTGTCAATCAGTCTTGCCATTTAGTGCTTCTCAAACACTAATGTATATGGGAGACACCAGGGCATCTTGTAACCTGCATGTTTTGGCTTTGTCCACCTGGGGTGGGACCAGATTTTGCTCCTTCAAGTTCACCAATGATTGTGATATTGCCCATGCAGGGACTAAAAGCAGCAGCGTGAATTAGATAACAGGAACATCCTCTAAGACAGCTTTCCAAGGGTGAGTTTCAGACAATTTGCTCTAGAGTCAGGGGTGCTTTATTAAAGCAAGTTGTGGGCTTCATCTTACCAGAGTCAGGATTTCTTCTGGTAGGACTGGAATCAAGATGTTTAACAAGCTTCCCAGTTGCTAGTTATATATAACATTTGAGAACCACCACTCATAAGACACTGCCATATTATGCTAACTAAAATCACTTCATTTGCATGCACATTTCTAGTTTAGAAAGGCTCTTCATATCCTGTAACTTCTGTACCTGTATAGCAGACTGATGGAGCTGATCAAAAGTCCTACATGGCACAAAAGAAAATATATCTCCAGTAATTACATGCTGGACTCAAAAGGTTTCTAGACTCCCTGTCACTTGCTCTCCTTCTTCACCATTTTTTAACATATATTCTTCAAGTTAAAAGTTCTTTCATGTCTAAAAAGTTCTCGCTGTGTTTTTAAAGATTTAAATCTAATTTTTTACATTTAAATAGTGTAATTTATGCTTATGAGCATAAAGCTATCATATCTAAGGTCATGACAACAAGAAAATATTTGGTGAAGTAACTGAGAAATAGACTACATGGAGTTTTAAAAAAATTCTTCAGCCAGATTTACCCATTAGCACACCTAAGAAAATTAATATTAATTTGGTATTATTTTGTTTATTTTCTCTGATCCAATCATGCTTCAGGGCTGGCCCAGAGCTCAGTGGATTTAAGTGCCTGCTTAGGCAGATGCAGGGAGTGGGGTTCGATCCCCAGCATGCTGTTCTGGCCTCACTCCCAGGGCACACAGAGACAGCGAATGAAAGTGGGTGTGGTAGTCGCGTGCTCTTGGGAGGCTGAAAACAGGAGAATCACTGCGAGTTCAGTCTGTGTCATGAGACCTTGTAGACTCTGTACTAAATACAAAACAACAACAACAAAAAGGACAGAACCAATTATGCTTTAGTACATTAGGTTGTTTTGCCTTTTTATATAATCTGGAACACACCTGTCTATTTTCTGTATTTTTCACGCTGTCAATTTCTTCAAAAGTCTAGGCCTTGAAAAGTACCCCACATTCTGATTTATTTGATCCTTGTGATTAGGTTTAGGTGATTAGGTTCAGGCTCCAGCAAGGGTATCATGAAGACAAATGCCACTTACTATTCATTATATTATTTCAGGACAGCCTTCTAGATAACCTTTTGTGATATTAAATTTGATCACCTAGAAAAGTGTCTGATGGGTTTCCGTTATAAAGTTATGTTCTTTCACTCATAGTAAGTTATCTGTGTGGTAATGTTTTGAAACTCTGAATACGCTAGTCAATCACCATTCACCCAGTGTCTTTAGTATCCACTGTCATTCTTACTTGAATCAGTTATTTAGAATTTGTCTTAGTTACTGTTCTCTCATTGCTGGGACAAAATACTTGTCACTCAAAATTAAGGAAGGAAAGGTTTATTTAGCTCACAGTTTCATGGAGGTTTTCATCCATACTTGGCTGGCTCCAAAGCAGAGGGGCACATGGCAGAGGGCAGCAGTTTATGGCAGTGCAAGACATCGAAGAGCAAAAGGAGCAGCAGTGGCTGCATCCCTACCCATTGTATGCAGATTACCTACCCCAGGGTGGGTGTAGCACTCACACCCATAATCCCAGCATTGGATCATGAATTAATCACCAACTCTAGAAACTGCTCCAGTGACTGCATGAAGCTTTGGGTGAGACACCTAGACTTTGGGTAAGACAGCTTTGAACAGTGTGAGCATTCATATGGAAAAGTATGCTGAATTTGACAAAAACCTGAATCTAGCACACCTCAAGTCATACTGGCTAATCAGAAAACAAAGAATCCATATACTCTTAGAACTTCTTTGTTGGAGAAGGACAGAATACCAAAGAAATACATGTATCCCTTGCCAGGGAATACCTATCTGAGAGAAAAAGCTCCTAACTTCCTTTTCCTGAGCATCCTGGACTTAGATTTCCTCTCTGGTGTCTGTTTGGTGTTACCAATTGCTCCTGAGCTCTGTTGGGAAAAATCATATGCTTTCTCCCCCATTATCACCAATGACCACTTCATTTTTTTTCTTCAGAGAACACAGAAGCCCTGAACCAAATGTGGCCGCTGTAGCATATATACAAGTTTAGCAACATCAGCCTCCATTCTCTCTACCACCCTTCTCATTATAAAGAAGTATCTGTTCTTGAAAGAGAGCTGTGCTTTGAATTCCACTCTTGCCTTCTCAAGAATCTTACTCAATTATCCTGTGTTGTAGCTTCAATTCTTCCCTTCCTCCATTTCTGGATTTATCATCATCATTTAAATATTTTACAGTCTCATCTTAAAAAAATCGTTCTACCCACAGTTACTTCCTGCTGATTCTATTCTTCCCTTTACAGTTGAGCTGTCTAAATGTTCTGTGTCCACTTTCTGCTCCCAGTTCACACCTCATTCAACTCTAATCTGGATTCTGTCATACCATTTCACCAAATGGTTCTTGCTAAGAGCATTAGTGACTGTGTGGGACTGTATCTGTTGGACACTATTCAGTATCTTGCTTCACCTCTCAGCAGCATTTGACAGTTGATCACATGCTGCTTCTTAGAACACACTATTGGTCACTGTGACACTGTTCTTTTCTGGGATAACCTAATTTTTCTGACCACTCCCATGTAGTTACCTCCATTGGTATTCCTGAGCTTTGGCATAAACTCTCTTATTTATAATATCTTATTAAGTCATCAAGCTGACTTCCATGACACTGAATCTGTCCTCCAGTGCCTCCTGCATTCATATGCCCACTGTAAATCTCTCTTATAGGAACACTTATAAACTCAATAGCTACTGGAGGTTTCCATGGAGATGCTCACTGGCCTCAGATTTTATCAGCCCAGAGCTGAACTCATCACCATTTCTCCAAACCTACTTTTCTTCCAGAGTTGGCTATTTCATAAATGTTACTGAATGTGGCGATAACCACTTCTGGACAGTTCTTTCCCACATAACTCACATTAGTCACCCAGTCCTATTAATCTTATTTGCTAAGCCTAACTATTTCATTTACCTGTTCCATCTTCCCGAGTCTAAGCCAACATCATCATTCACTTCGGGCACTGCAATCCCCTTCTCATAGTCTTCCAGCACACATTTTGTTTTCCCAATCCACACTGCAACCCAGGAGGTTTTTGTTTAATAGTTTCATTGAGATTATTTTGTTTACTGTCTTTTACAGTGCTGGGGATCAAACACAGGGCCTGAATCTTGCCTCTGAGCTGTATCACCAGGCCAAGGGAAATATTAACACAATTTTTCACTTTACCCATTTAATTAAATTATCTTTTCAAACACAAATATTAGACAGGTTATTATTCCCTATAATTGTAAACTCAAATCTGAATCATTATTCTGGCTTAAAAGGCCATGATCTACCCTTGGTTTCTGAAATCTCCAAATTCATTCCATATCATTCACCCTTTAAACTTTAGCCACAGCTGCCTTTTCTGTTTCTTCTTTAAGCGCATGCGCGTGCACACACACACACACACACACACACACACACACATGTACAACTCGATGTTTTGAAAAAAATGTATTCTTCAATGATTAAATTTAGCTAATTAACAAATGTATTACCTCACAGTGATAATTTTTGAGATAAGAAGTGTTATATTACAGTTAAAATATTAATTGTCCTCCCAAAATCTTCACTTTTCAATGTATAACGTTCAAAGATAAAACCTTTGGGAGGTGACTAGATCAGATGGCTCTGATTTCGTGAAAGGAGTAATCAGTTTACTGACCCATAATTTAATGGGAGGTGATGGGAACTCTAAGAGGTGGGGCCTAGTTGGAGAAAGTAGGTCATGAGGTGTATGCCCTTGAGAGGTATAGTCTGCTCCCAACTTTTTTCTCTCTTTGCTTCCTCGATGTCATAAGGTGAGTAACTGCTCTGCCATGTGCTCCCTGGCATGCTGTTCTACTTCATCACAAGCCTACAGGGCTAGGGCTAAGCAAGCAGACTGAAACCTCTGAAATGGTGTGTCAAAATAAATATTTCCACCTTAAAGCTGATTTTCTCACATATTTTCTTGTAGAAATACAAAAGTGACTAACACAGTCACAGTTACCATCTACTCTCCTGTGCATTTTTTCAAGAATATGTTAACGTTTACTTACCCTCAAGTATAAATGTTACTCTTCCAGGGAAACGTCTAACCTTCTTCTTCATAGGATTTGTTAATACCATTTGTTAGTGGTAGAGCATACACAAGATGTGCAAGGCCCTGGGTTCAATCCTCAGGACACATGTGTATACACACACACACACACACACACACACACACACACACCCCACATGAATAACTGTAGTAACAGGAATCAATTAAAGGCTTTGAAGAGCCATCCAGGAGCCTGGAGCCCAGGGTTGCTACCTGGTTTCTTGGGAGGCTGAGCACCCATCCATCTCACCCTGCCCTGGCTCCACCTCCACTCCACCCTCAGCTCTTGTTCCTTCACCCTTAACCTTAAACCTTCCCCTGCAGCTCTGAAGACAAAACCTGAGAGACATCATTGCCCTTTCTGGACAGTGAGTGTGGGTGACAGAGCAGCCACTGGGAAAGGTATTTCCCCAGCATCCCTGGCCTTCCAGATTCATGAGGATGAGCACCCAGTCCCCACCTATACTACTGGCAATCAGAGCTTACTGAGGGACGAGGCCTTGGTCATGGAGGGTATGGAAGATTTTCCAGGGGCACTCTTGCCACCAGTGTCCATGGAGGCCTTCAGCGGGGAACAGACAGAGGTCCTGAAGGCTGTGGTGCTATTCTGGCCCTTTCCCTCTCTGCCCCTGGGAACCCTGAACCATGAGAAAACCAGGGACTTTGTATTTGTTCAGGTGCAGGAAAGGGTGTTACAAGATGTGCTGGATGGCCTTGATGTGCTGTAGAGTCAGAAGGTTTGCTCTGGGATGTTGAAACTGCAAGTACTAGATATATGTATGGGATGTGCACCAGAACTTCTGGAGAGTCTGGGCTGGAAACCAGCTGGAAGCCTCCTCCTCAGAAGCCATCAAAAAGAGACAGAGAAGACAGGGTCAACAATAGCAAACAAAACAAAACAAAACAACAACCCTCAAAGTGATTTTAGATCTGTGGATCAGCAAGAATTATCTGGGTCCCACTTCTGGTCAATTCTTCCTCCTCAAGTGGGTCCAGGACAGGAAAGGTCTGGTGCAGCTGGACTGCACAAAGCTGTGGGTTACAGCTAATGGTTTCAAATGATCATGGAGGTGCTAGAAACCCTGAACCTTGATTCTGCGGAGGTGATGAAAGCAGGCCACTACTGGAAAATCTTGATGCTGGCTTGTTTTGCCCCTTATCTGAGCCAGATGTGAAATCTTCATAAACTAATTCCTTCTGACATCTCTGTGCCTGGCAACATTTCCCTAGAGAAGAGCGAGCAGTTGTTCACCCAAATCACCTCTGAATTCCTTAAGCTTCACTATGTGCAGGTTTGTATGAACTGTCTCCTTTCTGGAAGGCCACATGTACCAGGTGCTCAGATGCCTGATGTCCCCCTTGGACAAACTCTCATTCATTTACTGCTCGCTCTCACACTCTAACTCCAGCTGCCACAGCACCCAAGCATCAGATACCTGAAACATTTGGCTTTGTATGGTATCAATCAGGCTCTTTTTAATCTGTCAACTACCAGGATAATACTGCTGCCACTGTGACCACCCTACACTTGCAGGCTCAGGGAATCATGAATGCCCAGCTCTTGGCCTTTCAGCCAGCCTTGAGCCAGTGCTCCCAGCTCACCATCTTCAGTTACATGAACTCCATGTCCATACCCACCTTGAAGAGCCTTCTATGCCAGTGGTCATGGTCAGGCTAAGAAACTTAAGACTGGTGATGTACTCTGCTCCTCAGGAAGTTTACATTCCTTGGATGCTGTCTACCACCTGAGACTGGACCAGATTCAGGATGGGCGGAGGAGGATCACAAAGCTATTAAACCATCCCAGGATAGTCTGGTTCTGTGTTTTTCACTGTGCTATTCCAACTTGAAGCCTATGACCTGCACACTGCTCCATGCTATTGATGTATACCTATCTAGTTGGATCCTCACATCCTAGGTTTCCTTCCAGGCATCTGGCCTATGGAGCCTTTATTTCACTCTGAGTGAAAGAGGACCAATCAGATAGCAGCCAGTAGCTATCTTGGAGTTATTTACTTTTGTCTTTTGGGGACAGCATCTCCCTATGAAGTTCAGGCTGACCTTAAGCTCACTTTGTAACGCAGGCTGGTCTTGAACTCCCAACCATCTTCCTGCGTCAGCCTCCCAAGTGCTGAGAGTACAAGCATGCACCACCATGCCCAGCTTGGAGAATATTTTGACTTGAGAGTATAAGTAACCTTTGCGACTTGTGTCCTATACAGGATCAGAAATAGGAATTTGAGTTGTATAGTAGGGATCAGGAATAAAGAGTTACATGTGAAAAAAAACAACTGTAGTGACCAGAACATATAGTAGAGTTGAGCTTATTCCTCCTCCTATCTGTAACTTTGTATACTTTGACCTATATCCTCACCTCCTAACCACTCCAGCCTCCGGTAACTGCTCTTCTACTCTCTACTTCTGTATCAGTCTTTTTGGATCTTATATATGATTGGATCTTGGGATTTTGTTTTTTTCTTGAACCTGCCTTATTATGTCATTATTCCATGTCACTCTTCACAGGATACTGGACCCTTTACCCATGCTTTCTCAATCCTTTGCAAAATCCTTCACACCTGGGATTGTTTGAAGTTTGGTTTTCCTAACAGACCACAATAGATCACAAAGGTTATCTGTTTTGTTCACTTTTGTGTCTTCACTGTCTCACATGGTTGACTGGCATATAATGCACAATCTCAAAACACTGCTGGATGAATGCAGCTATTATCACCATGCTCCCTGCCCTCCCTGGCCCCTGCTCTCATTGTTACTGAAGTCACCACTGCCAAAATTGCCTTATGCTTTATCACTATTGTTCTATGCTTAGGGAAAAGGCTTTGGGATGTGGTTTTGCTGTTTTACTTCACAACTCTCTTAATTAGGAATCCAGACTCAGTGCTGAATTAAACTGTATTGACCTGATGCCAAGCCCCTTGGCCACTAGATGTTTTTAGAGAGGGAACTAGTATACACCTTTAATTTTTTTTCCTTAGGACTGAATTTTGGACCTTGTCCAGTCCATGCTAAGTCAGCACTCTACCACTGAGTTATACCCTCAATTCCCATTAGATTTTAAGGAATAATTTTCAACCAAGAGTCAAGGAAGAATTAAAATCTATTGGCTCAATCCAAACATATATATATATATATATATATATATATATATATATATATACAGATCAGTAGATATATATGGTAATGTATGCATGAGTACACACATGAAAATGTACATATATAAACATAAGGGTCCCAGCTGTCATACTCCAATATGCATGCATGCACACTCTCACAGAGGCAACCTGATCCTCATTCCTTACATATGTACACAAAGAGTAAAATGACATATGCTTGGCACTTATGTATATGTATAGAGGCAAGCTGATATCCTCATTACATATGTATACACACAGGCAAATGACATATGCCCAATACATATGTCTACATACAGAGGAAAGCTGACATACTTAAACACTTTCAGTGGTAAAATATAATTATTTAGTTCCATTTGATTCGCTGCAGTTTTTCCATGTACCTTATTCTTTCAGTTCTTTGCTTTCTCTCATGATTCTTTGTGTAACAGATGCCATTCTCAAGTTCCCAGATTCTTGGCTGCAGCCTTCTGCCCTTCCCTTGACCTACGTGGCATACCTTGCCTTACAGGAGCTTGGCTGCCACTACCAGTCACCAGGCTGCTCTCCTACACGTTTCTGTAGTAGGCAGCCAGCCCAGATGAGCTATTTTGGCTGCTGACTTTAACTCTTGGGGTTCTGATTCAGAGCATAAGTTGTAAAGGAAGACAGATCTGGTCCCAGACCTGTTGCCCAATAACTGTACAACTTTGGAAAATAACTTATCCAAACCTAGTTTCTCATCTATAGAAAGAAGATACTGCTGACAGTTTCCCCAAGAAATTTTTGATTGCAGTGTATTGGGCACTACGTGCAAAGCTTTTAACCTAATGCATAAGTGTAGTTAATGACAACTATCATGAACACCTGATATTACATGCTTACTATGCTACTGCTACTAATAGCCAATTATTGAATAATTGTGTTATACTAAGAGTAGTTCTAAGCACTTTGCATATATGTTCCTATTATACTTAAAACCCCAAGAATAGGGAAAAAAAGGTGAAACTGAGTAAATGATGGAACCAGGGTATGGAGAAATGACATAACTTGCCCACAGTCATAGAAATACCAAATATCAGAACTAAGATGCAGACCCAGATGGCTTGATTCCAGAGCCTAGATTATTAATTACTGTGTTATGCCTCCCTACTCCGAATTATATGTGATTGTCTTTGTCAGAGAAGCTATTTCTCTGATATAAATCTTATGTCTTAAAGACCGTGGAGAAATTTTTGAGTTGCAGCTGAGAATTTTCCTTTGCTGAAAGATCAAAAAAAACCTTTTCTATTCTGAGCAGTGCTGAACAATTGAATGAAAGGATGACCTGCAGGAAAAAGAGATACTTCCTCACTCTCTCTACCCACTCACAGGGACTGTTTGGGTGAGAAAGCTTTCAAATCAACAGAATTATAGTGGGAGTCTGTTCTCCACCCAGAGTTAGTGCTTTAACTCTTGGGGTTCTTATTCAGAGTATAAGCTGTAAAGTAAGACAGATCTGGTTCCAGACCTGTTGCCCAATAACTGTACAACTTTGAAAAATTACTTCACTTATCCAAACCTACTTTCTCATCTATAGAAAGAAGATACTGCTTCTAGTTTCCTGGATTCCTATTGTGCTTTTTGTTCAGGTGCCTGTAAATGTCTCTTTGGCTTGTTTACCATCTATATAGTTGATGATTATTAGGGGGTTTTGGGTAAGAATAACAGTGCCTTCAACTGAGGTCCTTGCCAACGTAATCACAAGAATCTCTGCACTGTGATCACAAGCAATTCCAACAAACTCTACTACTTGCAGAGTGCTCGGGATGGGACATCCAATCCAGCTGGCTGAATTTTGTTGTTGTTCTGGGAACTGAACATAGGGCTTTGCACACTAAGCATGTACTGTTCCATTGAGCTATAATTCCAGGCTTTGGGTATAGCTTTTTTTAAAAAAAATTACATTAATCATATTAATGGGGTTCAATGTGGTATTTCCATACATGCATATAGTATATATTTGTTGCATCTATTTTTTTCCACCACGCTCTGCCTCCTGCTCCCTTCTCAAGTCCTACTATTCGCTATTCTACTTTCAGACCAACTCTTTTTTACCATCTACAGGTGTGGGAAAACTTGTGGTACTTGTCTTTTTGTGCCTGTTTACACTTCACTTAAGATAATGTCCTTCAAATCTATGCATTTTGATGCAAATGACCGAATTTCATTCTTAATGGCTGAATAATACTCCCATATGTATTATATAAATTCATTCTATATCCCTTTATTTGTTGATGGGTACCTAGGCTGATTCTCTATCAGTTTTTGTAAATAGTCTGGGTGTAGTTTTGATGGCACCAATTTTGGCTCAATCTTCTATCAGATAATGTTGCTTCTCTACCTTCTCATGCTTGTGATGTGGTGGGGCTCTGTGGTTAGAATGAACAAGGTGACTAAATTTCTACCTTTATAACCTCGGGTACTTGATGAAGCCTTTGATTCTTCATGTATAAAATGAAAATAATGCCTACCAACAAGGCAGGTAGGAAAATTAGTGACTATGAATATGAAGTATCTGTTATTATCCAGAATATAGAGCTACTGTTATTACGGCATGAACCAACATTATCTTGTCTTCTCTACTTGAGTATAAGATCTATGAAAAGTAGGGACCTTATTTTGTTCACTGCTGTTCTTGTTAGAATAGTGCCTAGAGTTCCATAAGTATTCAGCGAATGTTTGTTGAACCAGTGAATGACATTCTAAACAACTTTTAGGGCCCTTTTATCCTGGCCAGCATTCAGACCCTCTTATTCTGCCCATATTGTCCTTTGCTCACAATGTTCCCTCTGCCTCTTTAAACTTTCACTTATCTTGACCTTAGCATAAGTCTCTCTCCTCCAGAGAAACCTCTGTCCTTCCTTTTCATAGTATTTGTTAATTATATTACAAATTTACTTTTATTTACTTAAGCTGTTACTATAAACTTCCACAGGACATGGACCAGGTCTGTTCTATTCACCATTTTGTGGGATGGGACTAGATCTTTAGTATAAATTTGTTAAAGGAATATATTTCTTTACATACTTTTCATTTTTTTAAAGACCCCTCTTTGTGGGAAGTAGGGTCTAGTTTCTCAAATGAGATAATATGTAAATGCCAGGCTGTGCTAGGTTTCTACCATAATTTACCCCTTACTCCTGTTTCTGGCTCAAGCACTTTGACTCTCTTACCAGGGCCAATTAGTCAGCCCCAAGGTGTCTCATTACTATTTATTGGGTCCTCATTATGTAGCTAGATCATCCAGCAGGAGGCCCAGAAAAGCCAGGGTTTTGGCAGGGATGGGAGCATTGAATGTGATTTGCCATTTACTCCTACCCCATCCTTACTCCATTTATATTTAGTATTTATCACACTGTGGTGTAACTGTTAATTTTCAAATGTCTCCCAACCACACAGTGAAGGCCGGATTATTTCTTTTCCAGAGGCTACTGTAGTGTCTAGCAATCGACACATTTTCATAAAGGTTTCTTGAAGGAATGCACTGTCTACCATGAGTGAAGCTTTATTGAAGGCAAAAACCAAGTCATAGGAGAAAAAACTGTATCTTTTATTTCTTTTTCCCTGAACCATGAAATCCCTTTGTTTTTTTGTTACTTGGAACTGGAAGTACTTTTGATATAGTGTTCAACTAATGGTGTTCAAATACAGGATCTCATAAATTATTGTTCAAAACTTACCTCCAGTAAGGATACACTTTCCTAACCTGTTGTGTTTGGGCGCAGCTTTGGACTGCCTTTAATAAGCAGGGTGAAAATCGGGGTTTGGTTCTGCACCCCTGTAATCCTGGCATTTGGGAGAACTGCCATCAGTTCATGGCCAGCCTGAACTACACAGCGAGACCCTGTCTCAAAAACCAAACCAAACCGAAAAAGAATTACAACTCTGACAGATTAATTCCCACTTCATGGGAATGGCCAGTTGAACTGAGCATGGTTCTGGGCACGGAGGACTGTTGTCAAAGAGCATAAGAGGAGAATGGGAGCGGAAAACTGCATGCTGCGAAGAGTCCCAGGAGAAGCTTTGTCGTGGTTGGTTTTCCTGATACGAACTTGGCTGTTCTCTTCCATTGGAGGAGCTCAGATCTTTGCTGTCATTGGGAAAGGTTGGTGTTCTCTTTTGTAGAGCTCTAGTCTCTGCCTTTGTCTTAGCGTTGCTTCCTGGCTCCACTGCAGATCCCTGAGCCTTCCGGCACAGATCTTTCACCCAATGCAGATTTGCTAGCTTCCTTCCTTGGCCTTGGTCTTTTCTGGTACAGATCCTTGATACACACTTGTCTGAGACATTAACTGTGGACTCTAGACCTCTGGCTGGACTTGTGTGGAACACTGCTGTGGGACGCAGGCTCTTTGCTGGATTCTTTAGGTCCCTTGGGCATGTACAGATATCTAGTACTCTTCTGCATTTAACATTTTGGGTTACTGATATAAGATAATCCTATAAATTTGTGTCCTTTATTAAATTTATTCCTTTGCAAACCCTGACTACAACACAAACCAAACAAACAAACAAATAAAAAAGAATCACAAGTGGGATGTTAGCAGACATGTAAAAGCTAGCAGTATGAAAAGTGCCTGTAAGGTTGGGCCAGTCCCCTTGCATCACTGTCAACTCCATTAGATTCCTTTTGGTACAGCTCACTGACCAGAGCTCACCGTGTACAATAGAGCCAAGCTTGGATAAATCTGCAGATTAGAGTGCAACCACACAGCTTGGCCTAACCTACATCTAGCAGACTCCAGCCACCTATGGTTAAGACCTATGAGAACTGATTATTTTTCATGTGGCTGAGTTTGCTATTAATAGCTGATAAAGGATAGGACAGGGGATTTCAAACTCGGCACTGTGTCTGAGTTATATACATAGAGAATGTTAAACAAAGAGATATGTGAGTCTTACCCAAGACTGTCTGGAGTGATGTTCAGAAATCTACATTCTTTTTAGATTTTCTGGGAGTTTTATATAGTGAATCAGATATCCTTTTGCTCTCTTGTATGTTAGGGTCACCAATATTAAAATATGTGGAGTTTTTCTTAGATAATCTCTAAGATCCTTTTCCTTACTGAGACTGTGATCAAAATTGGGGAAATTTTGTTTGTGAAGTAGAATCCTTTTTGATTTGAAAATTTCTGAGAAATCTGTGTCGAATTCTTCTTGCCTAATTTGAAGAAGCAGATGTACATGAAATTGTGATTTATGGGCTCAAGATTGTTTCATTTTTAAGAGTTGTCTCCTCTTGATATTTCTGTTTGGTATGGACAATAGAGAAGTGAAAATTTAAGGCAGAATAGGGGTTCTGAAAAGCTAAGATACAGGTAAAGAAAGAAGCACAGAGGGTGACGGAGAGAGCTTTGAGAAGGAGCCTTTGGTGGCTTAGTAGTCTGGGATCTGGGATCACACCTGATCTAGAAGAGTCAGGAGTTCAATTTTAGTTGTAAAAACTGCCATGGTCCTATGGACAATTTATAGGCCTCATGCACATGTTATAAAAATTTTTAAAGCGCAAATTTATTTATATAAACAGCGGGATGAAATTATAATTTAAAAGAAAATACCTTTGTAAAGTTATACCAACTTTCATTGGAAAAATTCAGGACACAGAGAAAACTAAAAATGTTTATTGTTACGTGTGAGCCACTTTTAATATATTGCTGTATAGTCTTTATGAATTTTTCTGTGTTTATGTACCCATGTATTTATTTATTTATTTATTTATTTTCTTGGTGGAACTGCCTTGCACATGCCAGGGAAGCGCTTATTTTGAACTATCTCCCCAGCCGCATGTATATTTTGTTTGTTTGTGGTACTGGGGATGGAACTCAGGACACTGCTTGCCAGGCAGGCACTTACACCGCTGAGCTATATCCCTGGCCCACATGTGTATGGTTTAGGAAAATAGAATTTTCTTATACATATTTATTAGTATCTTGCTATGGTCCATGTCATTAAGTATTAACCTAATCATCATCAATGTTATGTGTATAATATCCCATTGCACAAAGGGGTAACGTTTTACCCAGTCCTTACTGATGAATATTTAGGTTATATCTTACTATTATAAAAAGGCTGTGATGTACACCCTTACTTCTACATTTTTGTGTGATTGTCCAATCATTGCTGTAGGACAAAGTCTAGTCAGTAGAATTGCTAGATTAAAGAATAAACACATTTTAAAAGGTTTTGTTTTTATCCAGAGTCAAATTGTCTTCCCAAAATGTGTAATGGTGCTAGGTTTTGTCAATTCTGGTATTTTATTTTATTTACATAGTCCTGGGGATCAAACCCAGGGTTTTGCACATGTTAAGCAAGCACTCTATCACTGAGCTACACCTCCAGTCTTTTAAAAACTATTGTTAATTATCCAAAGAGGGAGAAAATTTTGTGGTTTTATCTCATCTTTATTACTTGTGGCTTTATACCTCTTTTCATCTACTGTCCATATTTTTCGTGAATAAAACAAGTTGGCTTTCTAGTTTTCTATGTCAACTTTTTCTTATACTTGCTTTTTATGTTAAAATCCTTGGCTTGCCATACTAGTATTTTCTTTCATATTCAGAGTGAAGACATTTTTCCTCATGTGGATTTTCACATTTTAACAATTTGAGTTAAATTGATGAGTTTTTCAGCTAGAATTAAAAACTCTGTCAGAGGTGGGAGCTGGCAGCATAATAGACTGAAAAAGGCAGAGGATTTTCCAAGAATTTGGTGCCAGATCTACATCTGGGTAGAGTGCACCTCGTAAATGCGGAGTGGAGTACACTAGATTGGAAGTCATCACTTTTTCTGCGTCCCAACTACCATATCTGTAGAACAGAGTAATAATTCCCTTGTAAGCACTATGAGAAAGAACCTGAGAGAATACACACAGAGCTTCATCCAGGCCTCCCCTTTCAATCTTAGCTCTTATTAAGAGGAGAGGGCAGCATACACTTTATTTTGCATTCAGTTGGTGTAAGAGTACCTGGGAGCGCGGGTGGAAGTCCTAGAGATTCAGCCATTCCCCAACGTCTCCGTGAACTGTTGTGCTGGAGTCACAGCTCGGGTTCCATCCCGATCCGGCCCCTGTCGAGTTGTGTGACCTTGGACAAGTCACCTTCATTTTCCTCGGCTCAGTTTCCTCTGTTGGCGAACACATTCGAGACGACCATCTGCCCGTCTTCTTTGGAACGGCCCGGCCTTCCGAGACGTTCGAAGGAGACGCTTCGGAAACGCTCGCCGAGGGCCGCAGACACGCCGCGTCCGGGGCAGCGTCGGCGCGGCCAAGGGACCCGCGACCCCCGCGCTGCGCCCGCCACAGGAACAATAGCTCCCCCGGAGGCGGCGCCGGCCGGCCGGGGCGGGGCGCGGGTGCGCAGGGCGGGGTCGCAGCCTCCCTTTCTCCCCTCCCTCCCCTCCTCTCCCGCCCAAGGCTCGTCACGCGCCCCTCACCGGGCGGGCCGGGGTCTTTGTGACGCGGTGGCGACGGCCGCGGGCACAAAGGGAAGGCGAGCAGGCAAGCCGAGGGCCGGACCGGCCCCCAGCCCGCGACCCCCGCCCACCGCGCCTGCGCGCGCTCCCCCAGCCCCTGGCCTCCCCCACGCGGGCTCGCACCCTCGCGCGCTCCCTCCCTCCGCCCCTCGCGCGCCCGCGACCCTCGCGCGCGCCGGGACCCGCTGACTCCGTCCCGAGCGAGCTAGAGGCGGCCGGGGCCTGGCGGGCGGGGCGGGGATGCTGAGGGGCTGCTAGGAGGCGGCTAGGCGGCGGCGGCGGCGGCGGCGGCGGGGCTGGCGCGCGGCTGGATGCCCCGGGCCTGCGGCTGCCTGCGCTTCCCGCCGTCCAGGGGCGCCAGTCATGGGCTCAGCTGCCGCTGAGGCGCCGCTCGGGCTGCCGGCCGCGCCGCCGCTCGCCTTCTGCTGTTACACGTCGGTGCTTCTGCTCTTCGCCTTCTCGCTGCCCGCCGGCCGCGCGTCCAACCAGCCCCCGGGTGGCGGCGGCGGGGACTGTCCCGGGGGCAGAGGCAAGAGCATCAACTGCTCAGGTAGGACCCCTCCCTCCGCGGACACCCCTCTTCTGTTCCCGCCGCTGGGCTGCGAGCGACCCCTGCGTGGGGTTCCGGGAGCCCGGCGCTAGGGCGCGGGGCAGGGCGCGGGCGCGCGGTGCGGGCTTGGGGACCGGCGTTGGGGACGGGGAGTGGCCGTGCGTGCGTCCGTGGGTGTCGAGTGGCGCGGCGAGGGCGGCCCCGCGTGCGGGGTGGTAGGCGCGAGGCGCGAGGCGCGAGGCGCGAGGCGGAGCGGCCCGCCGGGGCTCCCGGTGCGATCGTGGGTGTGCGCCCGGGAGCGTGTGTTTTTGTTGTGAAGGATCAGCGGCGGGGGGACGGCCCTGGGCAGCGGCGCGCTCGTGTGTGTGTGTGTGTGTGTGTGCGCGCGTATATGTGTGGTAGAGCGGTGGGTAGGAGGTGGGTAGGTGCTAGGCGCACAGACTGACATCCCGAGGCCGGATCTTCCATTGGGCACCGTCTCAGAGGGGTCCTGAGGTTAAAGAGAACGGGTGGTCCTGAGGACGCCCACTGGCGACGTAGGGTGTCCCTGAGGGTTCAGAGGTGAGATGGAGGTTGTAGTGTCCCCAGGTCTGTGGATGTAGAGAGGGACCGTAGTGCTCAGTGCTCAGGAAGGGACCCTGTGGTTTTGTGTGTTGTATGTGGATGAAGTCTGGGACTCAGGTGGCCACCCTGGTAGGTGCGTTGAGAAGAATGAAAGTGCTGGAGTGAACCCCGTTTGTTAGTGGCAGGGATCTAGGGAATCAAATTGTGTGGGGTTAGGGTGTACAACGAGGCAATTAAGTCTCCCAGCGTGTAGCAAGGTGTACCCTGGATTATTAAGGTGCTGTGGTGGGACTGATGCCGTGTCCGTGCGCGCGCGCGCGCGCCTGTGTTTTGCCCGGAGAGCCTGGAGATTGGCAGCGAGGGGAGCGAGGGAGTGACCTTTCCCCTCTCACCAAGCTGCCTGCCCTCCTGCAGCTGTTGAAAACAAAGAGCTTGCAGGGCTTTAATGGATTGACACTGGCAAGGAGGGTACTAGGTAGTTAAGTTCCTTTTTCCTTTCTAAAGGGGTCCCAGAGGAGCTCGAGGATTCAGGCCCTGGGGCAAGGAGAGGCATCCGGGTTTCATTTGGGGGTGGGTGGGTTTTCTTGGAGCTAGGCTGGCAGATGTTGGTGATCATAAGCCAGTCCTTAATAACTTAGCCTTTTGTCAATTCACAGCCCTCCTCTGGTCTGTAAATTCAGGGTGAAAGGGGAGGAAAGATGAACACAAGACCACTGGAGTCCGCTTGGAGTCTTTGTACCTTTGAGTTTTTCAGGGGGCGTTATTTTGTCGGGGAGTGATGGAACAAGAGGTTATACTATCCTATAAAAAGGCCCTTGGCCTGCTATTCAGGTTTGAAGGCCTAGAACCTTTTAACAATTTTCACATAGGGGAAAGGCAGAGGGGTTTTGAGAACAGTTGATGACACATATGTATAGTAAAAGCACTTGCATCCATTAAATGTTTTATTTTTGTTATAGTAAGTGGAATATGATAGTGCTTTCATAAATAACCACATATTTAAGAATAAAAGCCATTTGTAGCATGCCTTTTTGGTAACAAATATTGATAATAAAATTTACAAGTGATCATGCTATGTCAAAATATTTTATGGGCAAATGTGCTATGGTTATTTGTTCTTGATAAGCTAATTTGTCCTTAGCAAAATAGTGGGTGATGGATGTGCTTGTGTATGCTTTTTAACTAGTGCCTAGCACGAAGTTTTAAGAAAGGAAAGAGGACTGGAAACCCGTATAGTGTGGGAAAATGGGGACTAACTTAGGGGTCCTGCTCAGCATCTGCATAATTTGGGGCAAGGTACTTAATTTTTCTTAGTATCATCTATTACAAAAGAGATGTGTATTTAATAATATTTGAATATTCTTTCAAGGAATATTTGCCTGATCTAAATATCAATAAATTAGGCCAATCAAATAAAATGTTTTCTAGTGCTGAGATACACTTGAATGACTCTAGGTTTAAAGCTAGAGTTTTGAGTAATATTTGTAGTCTCATAACTGTCTCAGAGATGAAGACTAGGAAAAATACAGAAAATACACACTTTAAAAAAACTGATGAATTTGAGAACCATTTGAGATCTGTTAATACCATTTGAGATTGTATGTTGGTCTTTAGCTGTGTTGTTTTTTTGGTAGCTTTTATTATCTAGATATTTTCTGTGTAAAACTGAGGTTTACTTGTTGGTAGTTTTGAATTATCTAGGTGCTGGTCTTGACTCCCCTTTGATTTTCATTTTTGCTTTTGGACTATTGTTTTGGCCTACTGTGATCTTTGTGGATCTTGAGTTTTGTTAGGCTACCCGTGTTTTGGGTAGCCAGCTGTGTTGCAGGTATGGATGTAATGAGTAGATCTATGGTTTTTAATTTTTATTAAATTGATAGAAGTTATGTAGATTATGGAAAAGGATGAAACTTAGTAATATCTTACTGAAGTTTTCCTACCGAATTCATTGATGTTAGTATATTAGTCAAACAGATGTTTAACCACAGCTATGCATCCTCTTAGTTGAGTTTAATAGATTGTTTTAGCTTTGGCAATTCAACATTTTCAATTTTGTTCACTAACCTATTAAAAGATTTTGTCATATTGGCTTGTTGGAGTCAGTTATATAAGTGTCTTTATCGTCTTCCCTTTTTTCCATTTTAGTAATCCTTCAAAAAAACCAAAAAGTAAACAAACAACCCTCCCCCCCTCCCCCAACAAACATTGTAGACTACAGCCTGCCTTAATAAGGGGCCTGTGGTGGCTGGGAGTTTTCTCTTTTGACTGTATTCAAAGATTTGTTATATACCCATTCTAGAACTTTTTGTCAGATTGTGGTGTGGTAACACATGTTTTTCTGGATCTCTGTGTTGCCTTTTTTGAAAATTGAGAATGTATTCTTTCATTTCTGGTCATGTGGCATCTTGCCAAAATTGCATAAATAACCCACAGTTATTAAATCCTCTGAAAAATTTCATGAAGTTAAATTTGGCAGAAAGCAAATACTGGGCTGGGTGTGGTGGTGCACAACTATTGGCCCAGTACTTGGGAGGCTGAGGCAGGAAGATTGCCATGAGTTTGAGGTCAGCCTGGACTACACTGTAAGAGCTTGTCTTAAAAAAAAAAAAAAAGAAAAAGAAAAAAAAGAAAGAGCATACTTTTGAACTAGCTTTATGTCTCATATTTGTACTACTTGTCTTGAATGTTAGCTCCCTTTTATTAGAATTCTAACCTTCCTAAGCTTGAGGATCAGGCTCTTTGGTGAAGACATGCCATGAAATTGAATGAGGCTGCATTGTCTTTTCATAGCTTGGTTATTATTACATCATACCTTAGCTGTGGATCCTTTGTGTATCTCTTCTTGTTCTAAACAAGTCTTTTTGTTGTCCTCTTTCCTAATATTCTACTCATTCTGGCTTTAGGCTGGTTGTCTATTAGTTTTGATATTTATCTTTTTATTTATACTTCTAAAACTCTAAAAATTTCTCTTACAAGGAAGTTCTCTATCTAAAGAGATAGGAAAAAAAAAGGTTGGCATACATGATATTTGTGAAGAAAACAGAACTTTGAGCTCAGGAAACCAGATAACCTTAGCCATGACATTTTTTTCATTTGTAACAGTGGTCCTGTTTGGCTTTAGGGTATCTGAGAAAAACAGATGAAGTTAAACATTTGAGGCATATCTAACTAAACATATTGAGACCAGTAAGTGGCATTTGGTGATAGCTATAAGGTAAAGAACTTGAACAATGTTTTAAGAGTGTTAAAGTTTTATAACACTGTAGTGTTATAATTTTAAAAGTGTTACAGAAGTGAGAAGTTAAGGACGTAAGTCCTCTGGATTGTTATGTTGGTTAGAATCTGAGTCCTATAAGTGTTAGATTGAGAAAATTGTCTTGTTAGTGGTGGCTCAGAATTCTGGGGAGTAAAAAGTGAGTTTTTCTAATTAGTTTGGATTCTTGGTCAGGACACTTCTTGATCCCTAGTTTATAAAATGCAAATATTAATTTAGTGAATCTTGATTGGTTGATTGCTTGTATAATCTAACATATCAGATGGTAAGGGAAATATATGAGAGATTATTTCTCCCCTCAAGGGCCTTATATTCTAACAAAGGTGGTGAACCCCATATAAATGTTTTCAGTGGATAAGCACCTGCTTAGGCAAGCACAGGGACCTGAGTTCAATGCCAGGCACCACATACTGCATGGCCTTGCCTCTGGGGCTGCTGAGCCAATGACCAAGTCTAGGTGTGGTGGTGCATGCCTGTAATACCAGCACTGGTGAGGCAGAAAACAGGAGGATCACTATGAATTGGAGCTGCATAGTGAGACCCTGTACCAAATACATTACAATATATATACATATATATATAATATATATATTATATATGTATTTAGTGAAAATTTTGCTATACATATCTGTGCCTGCTTTCCTGTCATGTCTGTAAGCATTTTTGAATGCTAGGAACAGTGGAATTTTCAAAAAGTTGTACATTCAGTTGGTTTTTAGAATATTTACAAAGTTGGACAGACATCACTACTAATTCCTGAGCATTTTCTTCACCCCCAAAAGGAATCCTAGAAAAAAACAATAAAGAAAGAGGAAACCCTATACCTCTTAATAGTTATTCCACTACTAATGTATATTCTTTCTCTTAAGGATTTGCCTATTCAGGTTGTGCATGTAAATGGAATCAGAAAATAATTATTTTGTATGTTTTTCTTTCACTTGGTATAACATTTTAAGTGTTCTTGGAGTAGCATGTGTTAGAACTTCATCTCTTTTATGGTCGAATAATACTCAATTGTATGGATGTAGCATGTTTTGTGTATTCGTTATGCCACTGATGGATATTTGGGTTGTTTTTACTTTTTGTCAGTTACTGTTACCTGTCCCTAATTGTCTACTTTCTATTACTCTGTCTTAATGTTTTTTGTTCTTGTGGTACTAGGGATTAAACCCAGGTGCATGCTAGGCAAGTGCTATGTCATTGAGGTAGGTTCGCAATCTTTTTTTTTTTTTTTTTTTTTTTTAATTTTAACCTTTTGAAACAGGGTCTTGCTAAATTGCCCAGGCTAGCCTCAACTTTGTGATCTTTCTAATTCATAATTTTATCTTTGAGATATGCTTGTAGGCAGAGGTTCCTTTTCAGGTGGGCTGGCTGAAAACCGGTTGCATGTATGGCAATTGCCACTACCAGACAATTTTAACTTCATTGTAATTTCCAACTGTGTGCTAAATGAGATAATCCCAGCACTGTGACAGTTGCCATTTACCAGGATGATGACTGGAAGGAACCATGAAAGGAGAAAGAGGTGGTACTCAAATTCCAGAAAAGACATGATTATTCCTTCCCTTTATCAGTTTATCCCTTCCCCTTATTTATTTTACCCTATATTAAAAGCTTCCAACTCCCAATGGGTTGAGAAGTTGGTTTGTTATCTTATCTCTTACTTCTCTAGTACTCTTGACCAGGAATTGAAACTCTCCTCCCCTGTTAGTTGCTCTTGTTATCCTGTTATTACACAATTCAGAGACCCCAATTTGGGGTCAGAAATTGGTAACATAGGTTCAGTAATATAACTCAGTGCCCAGTGTCTGTTTGACAAGTGTAAGGTCCTGAGTTTGATTTACTGTACCAATTAAAAAAAGAAAAGAGAAAACTTGGTAACCTAGTGAACAATGGTGTTGTACAACTTTTATTTTCCGTTCTCTTGAATAAATACCTAGGAGTGGAGCTGTTGGGTCATATAATAACTATTTTACATTGTGAGGAACTGCCTAATTCTTTTCCACAGTGTGCGTACTATTGTGAATGGCCACCAGCAAGCAGTGTATGAGGGTTCCAGTTTTTCCTCATCCTCTTCAGCACTTTGGTCTTTTGGTTATTGCTATCCTAGCTGACGTGACATTGTCTTATCAGTACAATATGGTTTTGATTTGCATTTTCCCAGGGGTCGAATTTCAAACATTGTCTCATGTGTTGTATATCTTGTTTGCAGAAATATCTATTCAAATCTTTTGCTGTAATTTGTACTTGATTTTGACATCTTGGATTAATCATTGTCTTAGTAAACCATACAGATCAACTCTTCACAGCAAACACCTAGATGTTCAAAGTGGTAGAGTAAATGTAGGCTGTCTGTATCACTTTCTGTTTACTAAGGGTAGTTTTGTTTTCTCCATTTTACTTATAATACAAAATGGTACTTCTGAGTATAATTTAATAAATATTACTCAAATCAAGAAACATGGACCTAGAACATTTTTGTGAAATGCTTTGAAAAAATTTGATAAAGTCAAGAAGCTAAAAGACTTGTCTTTGAATGATTTGAATTTATAGTCCAGACAACCAAAGTAGAGAGGAAGAGAATCCTCCTAATTTTCAGAAGATTTCCCAGAAACCACTAAAACTATTTATAAGTCCATATAAAGCATAGAACCTTATGACATGAATTATTGAAGTTTAATCTAAGAAGATAGGGAACTGCATTTAGCAGACTCAAACTCAGAGAAAAGGTCATGGTGCTACAATGGGAAATAAATGTATGCTTGTATTTTTGAAGTTAAAATATGCCATTGTCATTTACAAATAATGTTTTAACTGGCTTTTTGGATTGATCAGTAGTTATTCTTGTATATTAAAAAAAAAAAAGATTTCCTTGCACAGGGTACCTGAAGGGAAGGTACAGAGCATTATTGAGGGTATGAATAATTCCCATTTGTAGTGATCAAAAAGTTTGCTGAGTGGTACTTGGCTGAGCTTTATAGGATGGTAAAATGTCATCTTGAAACACTAGGTATGCTTTTGCCTAAGGCTTTTGCTGTTGGTGCTCCCTTTGCCTGCAACCATCCCAGTTATTTATCCTCTTGGCTCCTTGAGGTCTTTGCTCTAATGTCACCTTCCAAATGATGCCTTAAAATTGCAGCCTTCTGCACCTTTTATCCCCTTCTCTCTTCATAATCCCCCTTCATGGTTTTTTCTTGTGCTAAAGCACCTTTTCCTGTGTGACCTATTGTTACCAGCTTGTCACAGTGGGTCCTTGCTTTTAGTAATAATTGAAAGTACAACTAAAGCACAGATATACAGGAAAAATGCTTTAATTAGAAGGTAAGAGAAAATAGTAAGGAAGTTTAGCTTGAGGAGCTGACAAAGATGAGGCCAGTTTTTAGCAAAAGAGAGTAAGAAAAAATAGGGAAGTTGAGCAGCTGGAAGGGCACACTCTGAAGGGACTTGGACTGGCCCACCCACAAAAGCATAAAGGTAGTTTTTAGGGATTAGCTGGTGGGCCAGGGATCTGGTTGGCCATTGTCTCAGTCCTGGTCTTTAGGCCCAGGAATTCTTAGGGCTTTTCGGGTGGTTCTGGTCCCATAACAGGACTAATAGTGGCTTTTAGTCAGGCGGAGCTTAGCCTTTCCTGGAATCCAAGTGATCAGGTAATCTTGGTGTCCTCGGTCTTGAAGAGAGGTGAAATTACATACATTTATGACTAATCAATCTTGCTTTGCTGTGTTTTAGACAACTTTCCCTAAATTATTTGCATTACAGTACCTATATGGAGAGTTCCAAAGGGATTTGACCATAGTGTTAAGGTAATAAAGGACAGATAATGAAAGTCAAACCTCCTATTGGGCATCTGTAGGACCATGGGAATGGTCATAGTTTTTAGCAAAATCTGCTTTTAAGTTTCTGACTTGCCTGAGAAGAAAATCATGCTTCTAATGACCACCAGGCTTAAGGGCCCTGGTATCTGCCTGTTCCTTGTCCATACTGTGGTAGCCATGTCACTACTATATGTTTATCATCTCAGTGTAGGTAGGATTTTTGTCTGTTTCATTCCTTGTTATATGGACATTGCCAATAACAGTGCCTGACAGTCAGTTGCCCGATACATACTTTTTTTTTTTTTTTTAGTGGAGTGGGTACTGGGAGCTGAACTTAGGACCTTGTGCTTGCCAGTTCAGGTGCTGCACCACTGTGCTACATCCCCAGCCCCCAGTATTTGCCCTTCTGTGGAATGGATTAATGACTGAATGAATCTAGTGACTGGGAAGAGTTGAGAAGGGCTTTCTACAGGTAAGGGAGTGACATCAGAAAAGCCATGAAGGTAGAAAGTGAATACAGTATTTTAGAACTGTTGCCCAAGACTGGAGATGAAGGCAGGAGATGCCATCCAAATTGCTGCCACATTACTGGAAGGGTCCTTGAAGCTGATCTAAAAGTTTAGCATTTGCTTTAATGATGGGGAAGCTTTTAAAGGATTTGGATGTGGTTTTGGAAAGCAAATTTGGAGGTGGTAAAGGGAGAAGGAAAAAGATAGCTGCATAGTGAAAGATAACAGTGGAGATAGGGAGAATCAAGAGAGGACTGTTTGGCTAGCACAATGTTTAAGAAAAGCCATGTTGGTTGTTAACCATTAAAAACCTGGAAATTTCAAGCCAAGTATGGTGTTGTATGCTTATTATCCCATTACTATGGAAGGCTGAGAGGCAGGAGGATCCCAAGAAACTCTCCTGGAGAGGCTCTGTGTTTAAGTTAAAAAAAAAATGCTTAGTTCCCTGGTCCTGGGTTCAAACTTCAGTTAACACTCCCACCTTCCCCTTAAAGCTAGAGGTTTCATATTAAAGTCTGGATTTCTACCTTCTCGAAACTCAGGGGCTAGTATCTTTGGGTGCTCATTACTACAGTCAGAGCTGTCTAGTGAGGTATGAGCTCTTTGCTTTGTTGGCACTCATCCAGCTAGCCTTTTCCCTTCATCATTTTCTGCCCTGTCTCCTGGGCGTCCTGCTAGAGTTGGGTGTCGGGTCTCGTCGGCGTCCCCTCCCGGCCGGCAGGAAAGGAAGACCCAACAAGATC
>NDGN011558679.1:0-14946 GCA_002564285.1 Tympanoctomys barrerae | reverse complement strand
CTCTCTCTCTCTCTCTCTCTCTCTCTCTCTCTCTCTCTCTCTCTCTCTCTCCTGGTACCAGGGATTGAACTCAGGACCTTGTGCTTGCCAGGCAGGTGCTTAAGCCGCTGAGCTATCTCCCTAGCCTGAGAAATCAAATTTATATTAAAATACTCAAGCCCAAATCCACACACCCTCAACAACAAGCCCAAGCCACAGTTCCTTGACATGCCTTACACATAAGTCTTCCTAAGTAGAAAATAACTTTACATGCAAAAGAAAGCCTCATAGCACAGCTTCACAGCAATGGAAGCTAAAACTTAGGTAGATGCCCAATCCTAGAGCCTTAGTCATGAAGCTAGCACGTTTTCTAGGGTTTTCATTTTCAAATCATATTACAAGTTGCAGCACATTGAAAAATGGGGCTTGAATAGGACTTCGCAGTTCAAGCACAGATGGAACAACATCTGTCACTCTCAGTCCTCGCGGCCTTCGCGTTTACAGTTCTTGCTCGTGTCCCAAACAACGTGCAGCAGGGTCTACAGAGGAATTAAACCACAGAGGCTACAGACTCATGGCTTTAGGAGCTCAGTCCCTCCATGTAATTTAGCAATTTCTAGAAGGTTCTGCTGCTCTGCTTTACTATTCAGGGGAAGATTAATTTATGTGAGAACTTTGAGTGTCATCTTGTTAAAAATATGAGCATGTAACTTTTGCCAATGAGGGATTAAGGAATTTATGAGACAGCATACTGGTCGATGCCCCAATGAGCTTATTCACCTGTGAAAATGTGAACAGTTTATTCATAATTCATTTACCACAAACAAGGTCAAGTTACTTTCTCTTTTGGGACCAATAAGTCACTTAAATGTTTGAGAGACAAAAGGCAACATGCAAGCAAGAGTACTAAAGCCAAGTGCAACATGGCTTGGTCATGTGTCTTCCCTTAATCAGAATTTCACCCACTTTTACTTAAGGAAGTCAATTACAGACATGATTAAAGAGAAGAAGCTCAAATCATAAGACATTCCAGAGTTATCAGGCTATCACAAAGAAATGTCAGAAAGTTCGGTTAACCGTCAAGACTTTCTAAACTTTCTCTGCGTCAAAGATTTCTCCACTTTAAAAGAGAAACCCTTCTTTTAAATAGACACCTCCACCTCAATTCAAAACATCAGAATACTGCGCTTCCAGGAAGCCCAAGAGCAGTAATACATTACTCTAAAAACATTTAATTCAGACTCCAAATCTGAATCCTTAGCATACTTTAACATCCTTTTAGTGTCAACAGAGATTTAGATCTAGTAATTCTATTACAGTGGCAAAATATTATCACCAACTTTACATCCCTAAATAAAACCATCTGAAATGATTCCTCAGTTGATCAGTGCATATACCTGTAAACAGCTCTCCTAACTCTGGAAGTCTTTTCAGTCACTGAGAGAAACACACGCCACACTCCTAGGATGCAGGTCAGGAATGCAGGCTGTGACTCACCTCAGTACACTGGCGTCTCCAAGCACGGCCAGTCGGAGGTAGCCCGGAGGACGGGCTCAGCCCCAGCAGGTAGGGATTCCGGGAGGATCCACGCAGGTACCTGAAGGAACACACTGTTCTCACACATGTACCTCAGAAATGCTAAATCATTCACTTAATAGTTTTCAAAGAGCAAATTCACCAGCTCGGAATAGGTTTTGCAAAGAATGACTGCCCCCTCCACCCTCCCCTAGGTCATTTGAGTTGCAATACTTGTAGGGTGAGTTTGTTTTCTGTTTGGTTTCAATTAGCATTTATGTACCTTTGAAAAAGGAATTTCAGTTGTTTTTTTAAAAGGGCATCTGATGACCCTTTCATGCACTAGGAAGGCTTCTTGCCTTTTTCTGTGCACTAAGGTTCCCTGCAATACCACAGTAATTTCTTGAAAGAGGTTAGCAGTTAGATACTTGGAAAATTATCTGAAGCCAGGGCTAAAAATGAAGTTGAATGAGAGACCTCAGGTTTTCAGTCCTAAAAAATAACAAAAACATACCACCCTTTCCCTGGCAAGCACCAATTACTACCGCTGGCTGGGTTAGGGAGAAGGGCAGCCGGGTGGCCTCGCTTCTCACGCGGTGCTGCCTGCTGCTGCGAGCATGTCAGGCTCCCAAAGCCCCAGCAAGAAGCCTTGGCCACAAGACAGAGATTGACGCAATTCATGCCTGCCCATTCGGACTATCCCCTTCGCAGATGTTTCTGCATTTATTTATAGAAAAGTTTACTTTAGTAACAAAACTAGCTCCTATCAAGCACTTTTTAAAATATATCCAGACACTAAGCTACTTTTATTATGAATTTAAAAAAAAACCTCAAAAACGTTTCCGTTCTTAAATGTTTAGTCATGAAATATCAAATTAGAAATAGCACAAGGAAAGAAAAAAAAACTGGTACCCCCCGCCCCCCAAGCCTGATGAAATGGAAGAAAACACACATATTTCAAACACAACTTAGGAAGGGAGAGCAGGCCACTGCCTGCCCTTCCTCAGTGGGTTTCTTTCTGCGGAGCTGCCGCTGCCCTAAATGAGGCACTATCTCCAACTTCCTGGATTAGACCAACTAGATTAACACTCCACAGAACTTAATATTGATTACAAAAATGTCACTTTTTAAAAAAAATGTTACAGTTATAATGTAAAAGTACCTGCTTACAAATTTTACAGGAAAAGAGTAAAGTGTTCGAGATATATATATATATATATGTAATTTTTTGTTCCTAATGAAAATAAGCAGGCTCTAAACCAACTAAGTATCACAGAATCTGCTTCATCCTATTATACCAGACGTTGGGGGACAGCGTCACTAGATCTACCAACCTCCTAAAGAGACCAGAAGCCAGTCACACCTTCAGCGCGTGAAGTGAGCTGGCAAGGAGTATGTCATCCAAATATCCAGGGAGGGGCACCTCTCCCACGGAAGGCTTCAGAACCAACGTCACCTTACTAACTCCCACCCTGAGGCCTGTTGGCAAAAATAATCTTAATGACCCACCAAGTCAAAATACCTTCCACTCATCTTTTCCTTAAACACTTATCTCTCCTTTTTAGTTGTCTTCAAGAAAACTTTTGAAGTAGAGGGACCCAGGAGATAGCTCAGTGGCCTAAGTGCCTGCCTGGCAAGTGCAAGGTCCTGAGTTTGAATCCAGTTCCCCCTCAAAAAAAAAACAACAACAAAAAACAGTACCCCCTCAAAAAAAAAAATCAATAAAACTTTTGAAGTAGAAAGTGAGCAGTTGACAGGGAGTGTCTAAAACTGACATAATCTTTATTGTACTCTGTTCAAAAAATAAGGTTATCAATAGAGGCAGACATTAAAGGCCAGGAGGATTATGATGTGTATTCTCTCACATATAATCTAAAATGTACTAGTTTACACCTAATGCTGAGATTAAAATTTCTCTTTTTTAGACTTTTATAGTTACCAAACTCTGACTCAGTCAGGGCTCTGGAAGTAGGTTGGGGCTATCCAGCTCTGCGAGGCCCTGGACTGTGCCTCAGGACAGCTGCGGGAGTTCGTGGCTTCTTCCGTCTCCCTTCCGGCCTCCCGGTTCTAAGGCATCATTTCTTCCTGATGCACAGCCTGCCCTCACTACTCAAGGCGCTGCTCATCCTTCAGCAGGTCACTTCACAGAGACAAACCAGAGACCGAATCCTGTCACCCTTGACTGCTTCTGAAAGCCTTCCCCAAAAAGCTCCATCTTTTGCTTTCTGTAACTTCTTCTGGAATCACTAGTTACAAAATACAAACAGAAGATCTAGCAATTTTAAGAGTCCTTCAAGAAGGCAGTAAGATATCTGAAATTTAAGTGGGCATGACCTCAGAAAATGACGGAGAGGATGTTCCGCCTGAGACCTCTGGCACCCTCTCGGGCTGCCATCTCCAGCTTCCCCACCTCACTGCTGCTCAAGGCCGGCCTCAAGCTCCTCTTCCTGCTGGCACCCCACACCCAGGCCCAAGGACACTTCCTACCGGCCAGACCCTGACTCTGCTCTCCAAGAGACCTAACATTTCCTCCTGGCACGCCCTGGAGCTTCTCCTCACCCACAGCAGTCCTTCCTGGTATTCTCAAGGGGCCGATGCTCAGTACTTACTGGCACTGTTTACTGAGTTCTCACAACAACCCAACCGGGTATTTCAGCTGTAACAAGGGAATAATCTGAAGAGAAAACTAAAGAATGGAAAGGGATGCAAATACTTAAGAGGGGAGCCAGAAATCAAAGTCAAATAGACTGCTGCCCAGGCCCATGATTTCAACAGCTGTCGTGTGTAGTCACACTTAGCACAAATTGTAATTAAATATTTGTCCCTTCTTGATGGCAGAGACACTGCCCTGATACCTGCATTCAATAACGCCCCACGCACGAGAAGTACTCAAGCAACGTCCCCTGAAGGTTCGATCCACTTGAGGGCCTCTCAGAACTGCAGGGCACTGATCAGCACAAGCCTCAGAATTAACCCCTCTTACCACCATGTCATTCTCTGATGACCATGTATCTGAAAAGCTGGTATGTGTTATACAAACAAAAATTGAAATAAACCAACAATCAATGCAGAAGTTGGGGGAAAGGAAGAAAAACTGGAAACTTTATACCCCAATATTTATGCTACTTTTGGGAAAATTTACGTTAAGGATATTTGAACAATATCAAAGAAGAAACATTCTCCTATTGCAGTAGCCAGATAGCAATAAAATAGTTCTCAAAGGCCCATGTCCTTGTACTCATATATATTAATATACCTTGTATATTCTTTCACAATGAGCAGAGTTAACTTACAGTAGGGTATTGTGGAAGTGACATAGGGGACATGGTAACCTACATCTTGTTGTCTCTTATTACATGCCATAAGCCGGCGCACACATGGGACAGAGAGATGGCCAAGCCACCTTTCGGAGCGGTGTATATGGTATCTTAGTTACTTTTCTCATTGCTGATACAAAACACCCAACACCCAAGGTGGAAGGGGGAAAGGTCTTTTTAGCCCACAGTTCATAGAGATTTCAGTCCATAATCAGGTGGCTCCCAGGCAGGGTGGCATGTCTGGCAGGCACCGCAGACGAGAAACGGTTCACGGTTGGCAGAAGGCAGCAAAGCAAGAGATGACCACAGCTCTTTCTGCCCCTACATCTTACCCAGGCTATGAAAGGAACATGGTACTCACGCTCAAAGTCCTAGTGCCTCTGAGCCTGGCATTGTGTCATACATCAATTCCACACTCTAGTTCCAGCAACCTATGACCGCGTGAGGCTTTGGGGGGACACAAACTATAACATACAGTGAGAAACTGAGGCCTCCTACCAACAGCCAGCACATATCTGATAGGCAGTGGGGGAGTCACCTTCAGAGTGGACCTTTCAGCTCCAGTGAACCCTTCATATAAACTCCACACAACCAGGTATATATGACACTGGCAATTAATCTTCATAAAAGATCCTGAGCCAGAGTCATCCATCTAGGCCATCTGTGGATTCCTGATTGAAAGAAACCAGTCCGTATTTTAAAAGTTACTGTTTTAAGTCTTTAGGTTTGGTGTGACTCGTTACGTGGCAACAGATGATTAATATACCTATTATCACCCATACAACCTTCATTTAAATTAAATAATTTATAAGACTGCAGACAGGAGTAAGTGATGCTAATTAAGACAATACCAGGGCATTGCAATCCCGAAACACTAAACATAAACAAAACAGAATGCTCAGAGCAGTTCAAAAGCAACTTGCTGTAAACACCAAGGGGCTCTGCGCTTTTTGTTTTCTATTTTTACGAAAGAGGTAAATAATGCAAGCCCTTCATTTCCTGAAGGACGTCTCTTAATGACTGCTGGTTAATTTTGGGTATGTCCCCTTGCTCCAAAGTTGGTCTACTAGGAGAGACAAATGTTGAACAAAAGTGGGATTTCTATTATAGCAATGAGAAAAGTTTATTTCTCTGGTTGTTCAAGTGCTCTAGGTCAGATAAGAAAAGGTCTGCTAAGGTTTGGAGGAGACTAGCTATTCTCTATTCTGTTAGACTCAAAATGACTGAAAAGTTTAAAATAAAAAACAACAACAACAAAAATATAAAAATAAAAAACAAAAAACCACATTTCTTTTCATTGGAAAGAAGGAATACATCTGAAGTTCTAAATATTCGAGTCCAGAGAAAACACAGTAGTTCTTTTTCATAAATGACATATTTTTATTTCTACAAGATAAATTAAAGCTGTAAATATACAAGTCTAAAATACTCCTAAATGTTTGGCTTTTCTAACAGCAAAAAGGGTGGGAACACTCTGGTGTTTTTTTTTCTCCTTTGTTGACACCAAAACTTATATAGTTTCAAATATAATGACATTCTGCTAAAAACAATATGCAATGTTAGTAACAAAGGTTTCTAAGATATAACACCTTCCATATAAAATGTTAAAAAAAGTTAAAATGATTTTAGAAATAAGACTTTTCAGGAAAATAACTTGTCATGATGCTACATGATATGCTCTTTGCAAAGCAGAAAGCAATAACAACAAACACTAATTACTTAATAAACATTTACCAAGCCCGTATACTTGTCTTTTCAACTTAAGGTCTTATTTAGTGGTGCGTGCTTGCAGTACACAGCGTGTGCATTCCGCGTGCAGAGCTGGCACACCTTATAATAACGTCTTCATCCCATTGCTCACGCCCACTTCTCCTCCCCTTTCCCTTCCCTCCATCTCTTGATTGCTTCCCCCTGAGAAAGACCTACCTCCCTGCTGCCTATTATCTATCTTATATTTTGCACCAAGTCCATACACTTCTACTAGCGTAGGGATTTAAAAAAACAAAGACATACATTTCTTTCCACTATCCCCGCAATATTTCTTAGACACAGCTAGTATCTAGGAACAAACATGCCAAATAAATGTCTGGTAAACACCAAAGAGACTTGAAAAAGAGCTGTAATAGAGTTCACGCAAGAAAGAAATTGCTTTGAGCTGGTGAATATTCAGGAAGCCTTCTTGAAATAAGCCTTGCATATTTGTAATGACTACTAATTTTTCTAGCATTTTCATATTAATGTATTATTAACCCCATTATGCAGATGACAAAGTTGAGCATCAGAAAGATTAGGTGACTTGATTAGAATGCTATTACTCATGTTTAGAAGTAATAATAGACACTTAAAAGTAATAACAGTGAGTTAAAGATATTAATAATTTGCAAATTACTGCCAGGCACTACTCTATGCCCATTCAAACACAGTGCATAACAGTCCTTATTTTGAGGATAAGGACTGGAAAGTAAAATTTCAGAAAGATTTAGTAACTTCTCAGGTTCATGTAGCTAACGAATGGCGGGATCCTAGTAGGAGCTCCCAGCTTGGACTGTCCCCTAGTGTTCCGAGTCATATGTTCACATTGTACTCTCCCCAGCCTAATGCAGTACAGGGATCCATAAGTTGGAAGGAATCGAAATGAACCCTTGCTGGTATTGTGATCTATTATTAAATGTCATTCAAGAAATCAGAAAAGCATCAGAGGATAAGACAAGAAAGGGATATGATCAACTGTTTTTTTAAAAAATAGTTCAACAACCATTTTTGTTTAAACCAGCATGAAAAATTCAATCCAGAACTTTCCTAGATAATTATTTGGATAGGGTTTCATTCCATTGCCTCACACGCCATTACCCTACCTGTCAGACAGAGTTGTCTTTAGAAGACTGGCTTTAGAATTTTGATCACTATTCACCAAATTATGTAAATATCTTTTGCCTCTACTATCTTAGTCTGAATGAGTAGAGAAGAAAGGGAGGGTGGGACAGAAGGGAGGAGGAGGGAGAAAGCATCTCTATGTGGTGAATGCATACAGATTAAGACAACATGATTATATGACTAGAAACCAGCTCATGGCAGAACATACATGTGACTCTAGGTCATATTAAAGGGTTAGGGCTGTCCAAATAGCTCAGCTGACTAAAGCGCTTGTAAGCAGGGGCAGGGGCCGGGGGTTCAATCCCCAGGGCAAGCTGAGGCAGCAATTGAGACTGGGCATGGTGGTGCGCGCCTGTAATCTGAGCTCTTGAGAGGCTGTAAACAGGGTGATCACTACAAATCCAATGTAGTAGTGAGACCCTGAATACCCTGTAGACCCTTTCCTAAAAATAAATAAATAAATAAATAAATAAATAAATAAATGGTTAAATGAAGCAAGCACTGAAGAAGAAAGTACAGTTGGGGCCGGCCAAATAGCTCAGCAGGTTAAAGTGCCTGTAAGTAGGCTCAGGGGCCTGGGGCCGGCCCTGCCCCCAGAGGCATGCTGAGACACAACTGAGACTGGGCGTGGTGGTGCATGCCTGTAATCCCAGCTCTTGGGAGGCCGTACACAGGCGGATCACTAGGAGTCCGATCTAGTAGTGAGACCCTGAAAACCCTGTAGACCCTTCCCTAAAATACAAAAAAAAGAAAGTACAGTCAATAGTGTGGTCCAGTGATTATTTAAAAACTGGCCAGGTTACAGTTTTAAAAGCAAACATTCAAACAGATGAAACATACAGTGCCAAAGACATGTGAAGCATAAAGGAGGGGTTTTCAGGAGTAAGTATCACAAAGCTATTTCACTATTATTCACACTGTAAGGCTCTACTGGAAGCACAGTGGGATACGGGGGACAACTACACAACCTCACAGCCACTTTCTAACACTAGGAAAAATTCAAAGGCATTATCTAGTTTTTTAACTTAACTGGAGTAAACTACAAAAGCAATTACACAGCTGAGGGTGTAAAGCATCCCTAGAGGCACAGGGTTTTTAACGAGAAGGATTCTGTGGAAGTTTCCATACTGTGCTGAGTTATTCCTCAGCCCGAGGCCCACTGAGCGGGGAACCCAGTCTCCTCTCTTCTTTGTGGTCACCACGCAGAGAGCAGAATCATGCACACACAATAAATGAGGACCCGGGAGGTCAGCAGCGGCAGCTGGACAGCGCTGCAACCTAAGCTGCACTTTCCTGAAACGCAGTGCCAGAGCTAGCTGATAAAAAGCTTTTCTCCTCCCCTACAAGAAAGATTGTTTGGGTGTGCGGTACTATTTTTTTAAAAAATGAAAGCAAAGTAATCTAATTATATCAAAAAAATGTTTTTTTTGGCGGAACCAGGGATTGAACTCAGGCCCCTGCGCTTGCCAGGGAAGCGCTTATCCCACGGAGCCATCTCCCCAGCCCCTCAAAAATGTTTTAAAGTATAGTTATATATTTATCTTTATAGCAACGCAACAAGTGACATCCTGAATATTGACTACAGTCACTGCTCATCAATCCACCTGGAAATGTTTCTAACTGCTACAGAGTACTCTAACTAACCTCTTCTTAGCTCATCAGATTTAGGTATCCTGCTTCATTATGAAAATTAACCATCTGTTCAATAATACTGATATTAGATAACACAAAAACTCCTAAGATTGCCTATAAAGACCAGACTTTTTTTTTCTTATTTAGTACAAGGTCTGCAGGGTCTCACTACACAGATCAGACTTGTAGTGATTCTCCTATTTTTAGCCTCCCTAGCGCTGGGATTACAGACGTGTGCTACCATGCCCAGTCTCAGTCCCAGTACACCCCGGGGGCAGGGCCAGCATGAAAATGGGAGACAGCCAAAACTGTCTGGTCTAGATGAAAGCGCTGCTTCAGCAGAGCGCAGTGGCCAGGGTTCGATCCTTGCGCTTTCACAGGAGAAAATTTAAGTGTTAAAGATTCATTTTTAAAAACACTATTGAAAGTAACAAAGATTTCCATCATCTTGTCAAATGTGAGCTGATCAAAAAGCTTTACCATATATGTTATGGAATGCACATTTATGCCAAAGAATATCCTCTAGTGAATAAAAACTACAGCAGTATGTCGGCATGCTTTAGCATGTGTGATACAATGACGGAGTTCCCAAGTTGAGCTGTTGGGGATGTATGCAAATCGGGAACAAATGCCTCTTCTGTCAGTTCAAAGCAGAGATCAACAAATCCAGATGTATGGCTTTGAAAAAAGTTAGACGCTCTTGGGAACTGGCCTGCTCCCATTTCCCCCAAGTTGAGTGAGGACTGCTGCGCTTTGTGGGTAGAAGGAGATGCACCCCAACCTGCCACCGTCCTACCCACTCGTCTTTTACACCCAACTCACTTCATCCCTTGACGAGCTCTCCACCCGGCCACTGTGGGCATCTGCAAACCCTGCCTCAAAGCACTTGGAAATCCCCCCATCCCCCTACATGGAGGGCTGGCATCTCCAGGACAGGCCGCAGGGTTGCCAGAACAAGAGCCTCTGACACCACACCAGGCTGCAGAGCATCCTCTGGGCCTCTGTCACTGTTCGGGTCACCTGCGTGTCCCCCTCACCCTGCCTTCGCTCAGGTCCCAGCCTGTTCTCTCTGACCCTCTTTTCCCGCTCAGTGCTCAGCTGGGTTTCTATAGTTCTAAAACTCTCTGTAAACTTGCTATTTATAAAACGAGTAAATATACCTGGCAGATTTGGGAAGATTAAACAAGAATGTGGGTAGAGCACTTAGCACAGCCCTGTGCATCCAATATTTACTCAATTCAGTCTTTTTACTATGACTTTAAGTCAACAAACCTGGAAGTAAAACCAACAGTGAGCCAGCCTGACAGAATAACTGTGCTTTATGAAATGGATATTAAGCTTAATGTAACTTGCTTGCTTTTAAAGAATATGTGACAAAATTTTGTATCACATAAAAAAATAAACTCAGCTAAACCATATAACCACTTAATGGTGACAGAGCACCTGTGGCAGATGGGGGCCCCCTGGAAGGACCTGCAGAACTTCTTTGCTGATTTCTATACTCTCTGGGTAATGCAAGGTAAACTAGGATTTAGTGTCAGAGAACTACTGAAGTAGCTATTAAATTCTACATCAAAAGAAGAAAGGGAAGACATTATGAATCTCAGCCACAAAACACAAATTTGTACAATATATACTGAATATTTTTAATGAATAATGACGTTTTCTTAGTATCCTATTCTGGTACAAAAGTATTTCAATAACTTTGTTTATAAATACTACAACTGTAACTCATCTATCTTCCTTGAAAATCAAGGTAAATTAATCAACAAATTTATTAACTGAAAAAAAGCAGTAAAACTTGGTGGTCAAGACTGAGACACTCCTAGTATACTTTTTTTTTCTACATCTTGGTAAAGAATTTCAGAAAATTTATGAACGGCCTAAGTTTATGCAGGCAAAACAAAATACCAACTGAATATAGCTGAAAGTAGAAGTTACGAAGAAGACATGGGTCAGGTAACAACCTTCACACGTGCTAGAAAAGTTTTAATTTATTTGATGTGATAAATCAAATAGAGATCAATGAAAAATATTCTCCACTGGAGACGGACATGAAGTGAAGCAATGGAGGCAGGGGATAACTCACGAGCCAGATACTCTCAAGTATCGGAGCTCATCAAAGTTCTAAGTTAACGTGAAGCACTTGAGGTAGAGAGTGAAACACCAGAAGGCAGAGCAGAACATTCACTATATCTTCCTTGAGAATGACTATGGGTGACAGCTACATGCTGGTAACTTAAAGCTCAGAAATGGGGTGTATATGGGAGCCCATGCACTGCCTCACACCCAGTTGATAGAAATATTCCAACGAACAGAAGAATCATATATGGTAACTTTAACTACCAAACTGTCTCTCCACACGTTGGTACCTAGCTGTACATCCACACTAGACTGTAGGCTGTTGAAACCGCTTGGATGGTGGCCGGCCGGGAGGGTATTGGGGTGATATATCAAAACCTTAGCTTTGTCTCTGATATGGAATTAAAAATGTTTAGCCTTTGTATCTTTTTAGGATAGTCAAACTATGCCTAAAACTCACTGAAAATTTGGACCATATGAGGTTGATCCATATGCAAATATGCACTAAACAGACACTGCACAACTGTGCCGAGGTATGCCACAGTGACACAGACACAGGTGACATCACCACAGGTGCACCTCCTACAGTTTGATAAGCTCATTCCATTATAAAATTACTATGCCTGTTAACAAGTAACAACATAATCTGTTAACAAGGTTACAACATAATCTTCATAGGTAAGCCAATGATGTTTCTTTATTGTTTACTTTCTGAACTACTTTAGCTCCAACATCCTATGAGAACTGTGATTTTGGTTAAGTTCAAATCCAATAGTAGAAGGGTACTACCCAGGGTGGAACTGGTAGGCTCTGGTCAGAAAGCCTGCAAACCAGAGGCAGTTACCTCTAAGTCCTCTGAGGGTACCTTACCCATTAGCTCCTAGGGTGGGTTTTCTTCAGGGAAATCAGTTTGCTAATCAACAGGATGAGTCTTGGAAAAGTGCTCTCATTATAGGCATGCTAACATATTTAAGAGATACTCGCTCCTACCTCCTCCTGTTCTTCAGCAGACTGGCGGCACCTGCATCTTCCTTGATGGCAAGAGGATAGTCAAAAGTACTGTTTAAAAAATCTCTCCCCATCTTGCTTTCAGACCCACTCTGGGTAAAAGTTCTTTGAAAGACGTGTTAGAACACTTGAGACCCGAAATCTGAGCCATCACCAAATTTACACACCAGCTCTGTCACTCTGTGCTACTTGCTAGTGAATTTTTGTCTAAAAACCATCAGTAAAGGCAATGGCTTGCTCTGAACTTGTGGACATGACAAAATGAAGCTGTGAGGAGGCGGGCAGCCCCACCTGCTTCCGAGTTCTTTGGTGGATGCCAGGCTCTCTACCAAAAAAAAAAAAAAGAACACCAGCTAGGAGTTGCATAGGATCAAATTCACTATGGAAGAATGGCCCAAGTGGCTGCTCTAGTCTACAAAGCACATTCTTTCTGTAACCTAGCACAGAGTCCTAGTCTACCATTCTCACAGGCTTCCTGCAACATTCAGATCACTGAGAGAACGTGAACACAACCTGGCAACCACTGTGTACACTGTTACTCGACTTCTTTGGCTTACACGCTGCCAGCAGGAGAGTGCCGCCCTGTTGACCCAGCTCTTCCTTCAATGTTAGTTCTATCCGTGTACCTGCTTTTAAGGCCTGCACTCTGTTGCTTCAGAATCCCCCCGAAATTCCGAAACACAGTGTGTGCTCACACATGAATGCATGCTCCTGTCTAAAATCTAAAACAATCTAGGCTAGAAATGTGAAAAGCAATAATTATTATAATAATTAACATATTATCTGTATTAACATAATTATATGCAGCACACATATAGCCAACTTAGTATTAAGTAAGGATTAATGCAGACAAGAATGAGACGATGCGGAGATTTTTGAACCACCAAGGCAAGCACCCTAATTCTCAGACAGGTGAAGCTAGCCTGACAGACTTACTGAATACGTAAGGAGGTTGTCCTTAGGCCAGCCCTGCTCATCTAGGAGCTTAAAAATAACTTGACCTTGGAATTAAACAGCACTCCAGAACGGCTGGCTAGATCGGAGGCTCACAAACACATGGATACCACTGTGTATTTTGGCAGTATTAGAAGAGTTTCAGTGTTATTTCCATGAAAGCGACATTGTCATTAGTACAATGTCATAAATTGTATGTGCTCAACCTAATCAAAGGAGACAAGGCCAAACTGCAGATCCCAACAGCAAACTGAGGATGTGCTCAACGGTGCCACAAATCCTAGTCTCCCTTTCTTCCACTAACTGCATCAGTTTCTACATCATCAGTGGTGATTCTTCGGCAAAAGAGCATGGTGCGATGACCTCTCGAGGGTCCCCCAGTGTCAAGACTATTGCTGCAGCTTGTGCCTAGATATTACCCTACAGCCTCACTTGGTTATTTCTGGGGCTTTTCAGAGCTGGCTGGATCTACAGTGCATGATGCTGGGATTAAAAGTGTGTGACTGGTTTGGCACCGTCCTGGGTATGGATTATGGGAGGGGCTCCGTGGGTGTGAGTGCTGCCTGCCCTCAGGACACAGAGCTGAACAAAATATAAGGAACAGAGGGAGCGCTGCTGCTATCATCCACTGCTGCTGTGTGTCACTTTAACAAAGTGCTGCCTTGCTACTTCCTGTCTGCTCCGCCACATCATGTGCTACTTCTCCTCCGTGCTGCCCCTCTGCTCTGCCACATCCAAGCCTTGGAGCTAGCCTGACTATGGACCGAAACCTCTACAAATGGTGAGGTGAAATCAATCTTCCCTCCCTTAACGTCAGATATCGGGTATCTCGTCTCAGCAATTAGAAAAGCATCCAAGACAGCTACCATGCCTGTGTGGGAATCGTCCAGGCTACAGGATGTGATTAAGTGGTCCTTAGTTACAAACACAAGCATCTTCGCCCTTACTATACCTGTCTCATAGCCTAGTTGTTCTCAGTATTATTTTAAAAGGCTAACTTTAGCAAACTCAAAAGGTATATTTTGTAAAGCAAGGTTCTCAAATTTATGTCAAAAAACATTTTAATTTGTGCACTTAACTTGGCAAGTGACACTGCCAGGTAAATTCATACACACAATTTTGTTAGCTTGCTAAATATCAGAAAGGGGGAAGGCAATTCCTTCAGCTAGAGAACAGATCAAGAATAAAAGCTGCAATGATTTGGGTTGATTTTTCCAGATTAAAAAAAGATCAAGTGATCAGCCGAAGGGAAGAAACTATGTGCAGTCATCGGGCGGCTTCTAGAATCTGTGATTAATTCCTGATCCAATGTTGGGATTATGGGTGTGAGAGGACACCCGCCCAGGGCTGATAGCCTGAATGCAATACAAGGAGGGGGGAGAGGCTTGCTAGTCTCTGCTGCAGCTGCAGCTCCTCTCTTTGCTCTTTGCTGTTTCCAACTACCCATGAACTGTGTCCCCTGCCAGGTGTCACCGTGCCGTGGAGCCAGTATGGACTGAAACCTCCACTAACTGTGAGCTAAATAAACCTTTCCTGGGCTGGCCAAATAGTTCAGCGGATTAAAGTGCCAGCAAGCAGGCGCAGG
>NDGN011558678.1:9918-22631 GCA_002564285.1 Tympanoctomys barrerae | reverse complement strand
CTTTATTTTCGCTGTGGGTTGCATTGTAAGTGGTAGATTGGAATCAATTTGATGGGATTCCAAGAACACAACTTTAGGATTACAAATATTGGCTTCTTGGACCGAGACGAGAACCTGGAAGTGTCTCCTACAACTCCATGTGGTCAGATTGGCAAATCTCCTGAGTCCACCTCCAATGTTTCCATTCTCTTTCTATTGGTATCTGTTTTCCCCATAATTCAATAAAGTCAAGAGTACAGAAATTTGGCATATGATCACAGTGATGAAGACGTGGGTGGACATGAGAGTTGTACAGATATTCAGTTTAGTGGATTCATTTTTTTCAATTTTTAATTTTATTAGTATATGTTTCTATTACAGAATGCTGTTTTATTTTTCCTCATTTGAAGGGAAAACACCCTGTGTCTCCTTCAAATTACACAGAAATAAATATGATTTTATGTACTCATCCGGTTTGTAGAAGTTGTGGATTTTCCATTGGCCCATCGGAATCTCACTAGGTACATGAGTGCTAGACATGAGTGTGTGTGTGTGTGTGTGTGTGTGTGTGCGCGCGTGCACGCACATGTGCTTGTGTATGTGGTGGTATTCCCAAAGCTCTGTTTATGTACATATTAGAGTAAATAGAAGTGTGTAAGAAAAAGCATAGTAGTTTGATTGAAATATGTTTTTACTTTCTTATTTGTCTATTTTATAATGAAACTGTTTTAAACTTGTGGAAAAAATCAAAAATTTTAAACACATTTAAATCATTATTTCCATGACAGGAGGCACTCCAAGCTTACAGTTAGCAGACAGTGTTCTGCAGAACAAATCCTTTAAACCCACTTAGAAGCTGGCAGGCTTTTCAATGCTGGTTAATAAAAGTAGCCATGTGTACCAGATCCAGAAAATCAATTCTTAAACACGAACTCATGCGACCCTAAAGGATGTTTAGCATGATTTATTATCATTTGATAATCTGAGAAGTAATTCAAATCCCATGGATCTTCATGGTCATAATAATAAACATAAGTTCTTATTGACTGTGATTCTAGACTAAGCCCGGTTATTTGAGTTTGAAAAGAGATTCGCTTTATACGTTTATCAATTCAGATGTGATACACATAGGCTGGAATAAATGGTAAGACTTTGATATCGATCCTTAGCTTTCTCTAAGGTTAAGTAGACCAAAAAATTTATAACTTGGTCCTTAGCCTTCCACATTCTGAATTAAAAGTGGAAATTCGCTGAAGTCTTGCAACAAGTTCATGACATTAACTGTCTAGCTGAAATGAAGTTGAATGAATTTTAAGATACCTGAAATGAATTATAATGGAAAGAACAGTAACAATATCAAACTGAAACCATTTAATAGAATTCCACATTCAAACTTCTTTAACTCAAAAGACCTTGACATCAACTGGCTCGATTTCTGCGATCTCTTCTCAGCCTTATGCTCTCCTGTAAGAATTGTGGTCTGCAAATGCTTAAAATCCTTCCAGACTGAAAATGATACTTTAAATTCCCCTTTCCTAAGGAGAAAAGAAAGGAAAAAACAAACAAGGAAGGAGAAAAAAAATCGTGTATGTATATACACAGGATAGCTAAGACGACTGTACTACTAATTTCTATTGGGTTTTTTTGAAGGTAGCAGTTAATGATTAAAATTTTTCTTTTGACCAATTTTACATGCTTATATCTGTCATCTGAGCAACTATGATGAAGACAGCAATGTGCTTTATAACAACCAACTGTGGAATGAATGCCTTTCATCTCGGGCTTTTTATTTGAAATTGTGTATCACTTCTAATGCCTTATCTATTATTTTTCCTACTCTCCTTAAAATAAACAATAAAAAATCCCCTTTCCCAAGGAGTTCATATATTTCTACCTTAACTTTTGAGCAGTTACCTTGGCTGAGAATAGAAAAGACAGAATATGGTCCAAGCACCCGGATCTTACCAGTTTAGAATCCTAACTCGGTGCTGCTAGCGGAGAACTTAGCCTGATCTGCCCTGCCCTTGTTTATCCGAAACCATATATTAAATTAATAAGTTTGCTGTGATGATTCTAAGCCGTCAACAGTCTGCTCCTCAAGGACACGCTTCTTCTCCCTAAGAGAAACAGTGAGGCAGAGAACCCCGCTCAGCCCCGAGCTCCATCTGGTCTCAAGACAGCAGCGTTCACAGGCAGGAGGCGAGAACCTAACCCCGGCCTTTCAGCGATCCCACCACTGTGTGCCAATCCCACTCCACGCGGTGGAAACAGAGCTACACACAGTGCATTCTGTCTGCTAGGATTTGATTCACACTTACACCTCAGAAGGTGCACTGACCGGAATCCTCCTGCAAAGGGGTTCTACTTCCATGGCATGGCCCATCTTACGGCAGATAAAAATTATTTTCGCTTCCTCTGGGCAGTGACCTATTTTAGTGTTACACTGTGTTGTATTTTTGTGTAGTTACACCATCTCTATTAGCGCTATCTATAAGACATTATTATACATCCTGCGTGGTAGCAGAAATTAAAAGACTTAGTATTTTCTAGTGTTGTTTTTGCAATTAGCTTCAATGTCCTCCATTCACCTTCAGGACCAGCCTGGAGCTTCAGTGACTACGAATCTCATTTTACAGAAAACGAAGTGCTCTCTGGCTCCTTGCCAGAGAAGTGATGACGAGCTCCTTAGAATTTTCAGTGGTACAAGCAGCCTGCGGAGCTGGGGTACCCCGGGTTCACCACCACTGGCCTAAGGTACCCCTGAATAGCGGCAGAGCCAAGGATGCAGCCCAAATCAAAGCAGCACGGCTTCCTTCAGTCGCAGGAGCAATCTTCTCCTGTGTGCATTCTTTTCTCCATCTCTACCCCCAAGCTGAAGCTCAGCACACACTGGGCGTATGTTAGGACCTTCCATGGGGTATGTCAGGACTCGGCCATCTCATGGCCAATGAAGCACTAGTGTCTTCTTTAAGGCTTCTAATCCTAGGCTGTACATGTTCATGCCTAATCTCATTTAATCTTGTCAAGAACAGTGAAGATGAGTATTGCTCTTTCCTTCACTTCTAAAGCAAAATCTGTCTGAGCTCTAAGCCTCATAGTAGCAAAACATTCAAACCCAGCCTACTTGATTCTAGGACACATAACTGCCATCTCTATATCCTAGTGAAAATAGATTTCTTAGTATTAATCAAAGAAGTCCTCTGTCCCCTTGAAGGATGTATCTTTCAAAAGGGGCAAAAACATTAATGGGCTTTCATATTTTTAAGACTTGCTTTCCATGTCTTAAGATTGCCATGCATCAGCCTCATCAGCGACCCCCCCCCCCAACTCCTTTCCTCACTGGAATGTAGAAGGCATTTGGGGCTCTGCTCAACTGCAGCATTCCAAGCACCTGGAGCACTTTCTGAGCCCACTGAGCCAGGACAGAGCCCCCACACTGTGAGCTGGAGTTGGGCTCAGCTATCACGCAGGCGCCTCCCATCCCCCGAGGCAGAAAGCCACCCTGAGAGCTCCTACCCTTGTTCATTATCTTTCAATCATTTTACCAAATGAAAATGCTTTTGAGTGAAATGAGAACGTGTCAGGCCAACCAAAAGGCACTCTGGAAATAGTACTTAGCGTCTTGAGTCTCCTTCACGAAGATAATGTCTATCTGAGAGTGAAAGCCAGCCCTCTGCTCAGGCTCCATGAATGAGTGGAGCACAGGAGACCCTTCCAGGGCCAGGAAGAAAATGCAGCACAGCGCCCCCCACGGCCTGGGCTAGCTCCAATCAAGCCTTGACTGACATCATTAGATTCAAAGGCCTGCTTTGCGGCCTTTAGGAATCATTTTTGTTCTGCCCTTTTGCACCCTGTATCGATGCATCAAGGGAAGAATTCAAGCAGGCCTGAGGCCTCTGAAGTGAGAGGAAAAGATATAAAAGGGAGGAGAATTGTGTGCTCTCAACCATGTAGTGGAGACAAAGGAGAACTGCGAACTGCGGACCTGTTTTTATTGGTAGATGGAAAGTCCTCCTTAACACTGTCACTGGGTTTTCGGCAGTATGTTCCTGCTCTACCTAACAGGCCAGCCCGAAGAGCAGAAGTCAGGTTAACCCAGTTCTGGCTTCTCATGTATTAGCCTAGGCTATTTGCTGTGGAGGACCTCTTCTTTTGTGCAAGAACAAACAATGGGGAACATGGGCAGGGCAGGGCAAAGTACAGAGATCTGAAGGGGCAATGTGATTTCACAGGAACTGGCTGGGACCCAGACTCATTCGGGACATGCAGTGACCCAGTGTCAGCTGTGGAATCTACAAGCGACTGTCCTTGCTCTCTGCTGGGAGGACCTTGTAGAACGGGGCCTGCAGCAGTCCTGGGCTCCAGAACATCGTGCTGAGCATCTCTACACCTGAAACTTCATCTATTACATTGATGGAATGCCTTGCCCTTTTTAGGTATGGAATCCAGTATATAAATACAATTTTATAGAAGCTGTTACCTTCATTGTCTTACATAACAAGATTTAAATTATTGTGAAGAATGGCCTGTAATGTGGTGTGTAAAAGTAACTCAAATCAGAATGTCTGGGTTCAAACACCTGTTTTAAGTGTTAGCTGTATGACCTTGAATAATATGCTGTCTCCCTGATGCTCACTTTTCCCTCATCAGTAGAGTGAAGATAATAATAATGATATATAATAATTATTAATTATTATCATATAATAATTATTATATTATATTATATTATAATGATATATATACACAAGTTACTGAGGATTAAATAAAGTGATACATACACAGAGCTCAGGAATTGCATGGCACATTACAAGCACTAGCCTTTCTTATTTATCACTGATGACTGCTACAGTTTGTGTCTAGATGTCCCTGTGGCTTCTCGTGGACTCAGGGAATTTGGAGGTGGCCTTATGGAGCACGTGATAGGTTATTGGTACCATAATCTGCTGGGATTAAGATTAGGTGATTGCTGGAAATGTCCCCTGACTGGCACCGCCCTCATCCCAGTAGAAAGGGTAAATATAAGTGATGGAAAGAAGCGCGGCTCCTCCCTTGCTGATGTCTAACTATGGACCTGCTCAGTCCACACTGTGTCTTCAGTTAAGTCTGACAGTTTATTCATGGCTAAGAGTTAATAAGAATGTCTAGATGAGCTCAAGCCTTTCCAGCCAAGGTGGCCCTCCAGTATGGGCCGTGGAAAGAGATCCAGGACCCAGGAAGTGGCTGGCTCACAAAACCATGAGACCTCCGTGCGGAAGCAAGGTGCACCTCAACTGTTCCACTGCAGACCAGAGTGTAAACCCTACGTGCTTGTCCATAAAAACAATTTTACTGGGTGTTTTTTATTTTTATTTTTTTGAAGTCTTCCCATGCATGTATTTCTTGTCATTTACTGTTTTTACTAGTGCTTCTTCACAGTGCATCGTGCTTATATCCGTTGTGTGGAGTTGACGCATGCGTGTCACTGTTTCATCCTCATTCCCTTCTCTCCTTTCTGTCTCCTCCATTTCTGGATCTCCACATTTGAGAAAGACCTACCTCCCTATCTCCTATGACCTTTTGTTTCGCTCTTTAGTTGTATTGTCAGTTTCCTGTATAAGAGGAGCCGTGCTCTACGTAAGCTCGTGGGCCTGGTGCACTTCCCTTAGCCCTGTGCTCTCAAGGACTCCTACAAGTGACTCAGTTTACCTTTCTTCAAGACAGAGTAGCATTCCATTGCACATAAACACATTTTCTCTATCTGTGCATCTGCTGGCGGGTGTGCAGGCCGCTCCACCGTAGAGCTATTGCTGACTGTGCTGCAGTAAACATGGGTGTGTCACTGTACTACGATGTCTTCAGGTCTCTCAGGAAGCCACCTAGAAGGGGAATAGCTGGGTCCAATGGAACTTCTGTTTTTAGCCTTTTGAAGAATTGCCATAGTGATCTCCACAGAGTTTGCACAAGTCTGCATTTCCACAGGCAGTGGAGAGCTCCTTCTTCCCCACAGCCTAAGAGCCGGAAAATATAAAGAACTCGAACAAGTGTATCTCCCAAAATAGAAGACCCAATCAAGAAACTGGCAAGTGAATGGAGACAAATAAACACCTCCTAGGAGAAGGAGCAATAACCAATGAACACCTGAAGGAAGGTACAATGCTGCTGAGCATCAGAGAAATGCATGGTAATACACCACTGAGATTCCATCTTACCACAGAAAGAATGGTATCAATAAATCAAATATTAAAAGATTTTTTTTTTTGGTGGAACCAGGGATTGAATTCAGGCCCTTGTGCTTGCCAGGGAAGCGCTTATTCTACTGAGCCATCTCCCCGGCCCTAAAATCATTTTAATTGGATTAATTAATCATTGTCTGAACAAAATAACAGAGAATCCAAATAATATCTTAAGCAACAGTTGTCTTCTTCAATGCAAAGGCCGAATTTTAATCAAGCACCTCTTGAAAACAACATAACACATAATCCATGGTCCCTAGAATTCACTATCTTAAAGCATGTGAATCTGGGCTTTAGTATACTTAGAATTGTGAGTCTTTTTCACTATCTAATTCTGGAATATTTTTAACATTTCAAAAGAAACACCACACCCTTTAAAAATCACTCCCTCATCTCCAGCCCCAGCCCTGGGAAGCCACTAACCTACTGTCTATCTCTGCACTCTAGGTAATTGCCAGCTCTGAATGCCTTGTACAAATGGTATCACACAACACATGGCCTGGCCTGTTGCATCCCATTTCTTCTGTCTAGCATAATCTTTGTAAGAGAACGTGGACTTTGGAAGTAGATATTGGCACTGCATTCTTTTCTAGTGTTCAGTGATACCCACTATATGGCTAGACCACATTTTTTTTATTATTACTCACATGGGCAATAGATTTACTCTTGGGTCATTTCCACCTTTCCCTAGTATGAATAGTACTGAAGTACTAGCAGTATGCACATTCAGGGCAAATTCCTCTGTGGTCATTTCCCCAATTATTTTGGGTACAAACCTAAGTTGTGCATGATAATTTCTTGATGGTGTTACTGGATGTTGTGCTTTTTGAGAACTTGCTAAACTATTGCCTAGCATCACATTCTTTCCCCTAATTGCTGGAGAGTTAGAGTTCATGAACAAAGTGAGAAGAGTTGAAGAATTGAGACAGTTCCAAGCATTTATGTTCCATTTAGTGATTTTTCTCAAGGCCATCTACTATCTTTAAATTTTATGGTGACAAAATCAGAGTTTCAAGAAACACAAATAATTTATTTTCTCCTCATCATGTTTGCAAAAACATTTCTTTTTTTTTTTTTCAATCCACAGTACCAGCTCTCATAGGAGATGGGTCACACAGATAAGTCGGCAACAACAGTGTTATGGCTTGTGTCCAGTTGTTCCCCCAAAGCCTGCTGGGACAGCGTCTAGAGTTTGTGATTGACTCATGATCCAGTGCTGGGGTCATGGGTGGGAGTCCTACACTGCCCTGGTCTTAATACAATGTAAGGAAGGGAAAGAGGCACGCTAGTCCCCATAGCCATTCCTCCTGTCCTTGCTCTTTGCTGTTTTCACTGCCATGAACTGCTGCCCTCTGCCATGTTCTGCTCTGCCTTGGAGCCAGCCAAGTATACACTGAAACCTCCACTAAGGGTGAGCTCAGTAAACCTTTCCTTCCTTAATCTTGGGTATCAGATATTTTGTCCCAGCAGTGAAAGAAAAGTAAGGGAGACAGATAGGCACAGGCTACAGAAATGCTCTTAAAACAAATTGTCATTCTTAATTATTCTTTTAAGTACTGCATGATCCCATGAACATATATGCCAAATATTAGAAGAATGATAAGAATCTCCCAACATAAAGTAATATATTTCAAAGATCATTCCCATACATAAGATTTACTCTTGACTTGAGTCCAGGGAGCAAAAAGTTTGCATTTGGCAGCTACTAGGGCTTAACACTGAATAACATACAGACTTGAACTTCGTGTGCTTTCGCTCCAGCAGGTAAGGCTGGGCAGTCACAGCACACCTCGAAGCGCAGTCCATCTGCTCCGAACCATGATGCAAGAGGGACCGCACAGATCTTAGCAGGGAAAGTGGCTCCCTCAAACCTTGGCCTCCCAGCAGAGAGGGGCTGAACTCTTATTTTACTATTTATTCCCCCATCCAGTTCTCAGTCATTGGTGTCAATCCACCTATGAAGCATAATCATAAAATAAGTTGCAGGTTTCAATTTTTAAAAGCATATTTCAGGCAAAGATCGTCTGCACTGAAGCCATTCGGCACGCAGCAGAGCTCTGAGAGACCACTTGCTCCACGAGGCATCTGCAGGTGCTCCATGGCTTGGGTGGATGAGCGTGACTCACGCTGAGCCGTTCCTGGAGCCTCCTGGGCCAGGAAGTCCCCCAGACCTCACCAAGGCCGTCCTGCTCTAACTACAGCTCACGCTGTGCTCGGCTTCTGTTGCTTTTCCTTACAGTGAGCTGCTGTCTCAGCTGCATGCTGCACAGATGTTAAGTAATTCTTCCCTGAGGAGAGCTGATGTACACAGAGGAGGAAATCTGGGGAGAAGGGTCAGCGAAGGCACACAGACTGTAGGTAGAGGGTAAGGAGATGCGGGCCATAGTCTAAAAACCATTCACCTGACACTCAGAGTTCTTTAAAAATGCATGAAAAATACAGCAAAACTCTGGGAGCAAAATCTCCAAAGACAATCAGTTCAATGCACTCATTAAGTAAAATTATGTGTTCAGTAGTGTGACTGGGCAGGCAGCGGTGAATCTCACGTGGCGCGGAGCTCCCTTAGCCTCCTGGGGTTGGAGACGTATTCACCAGCTGCTCCCTGTGCTGCGCACTTCCACCCTCTTGTCACTGTCCAAGGTGTTTCATGAGCCCTAAACCCCTAAACGCAACAACTTGTAAAGTAGAAATTCTTAGAATTGTTAGAATTTACAGAAAAAGAAACTGAGACACAGAAATTTTAAGGAGTTTGTCCCAATCCTCTACGAATACCTAAGCTTTATTGCCTGTTGTAGTTAAGAAAACAAACAGATGGTGGATGTCATATACCATCAGTGGACTCTTAGGGTTTGGAAAGTTATAGCACTTACAAGAAAATATTTATCTAAGCTTAGATGTGAGACAGATAGACAGACGGAACAGCAGAGATTAGTTTTTCAAGTGCTTTATTTCCATCTCTAAATTAAGAAGACAGCATGGAGATTCCCATCCATGTCCTGTCCCCACACATCTACCATCTCCGTCGCCATCAATACCTCCTCAAGAGGGAGATACTTACACTTGCGATCTCGGAAGCCACACTGACACACTTAGCTGCCTCCGTGAGCAGTTCTCAAGAAGCTCCTTCTCGGTACTGCATGCTCAGTACCCCTGGACTTGATCCTGACCCTGTACCTATGACTGTCACATTGTGCAGTGTAGCTCTACCATCCTCCTAACCCTCTGTGCTCTATCTTCCCTCCCTCTCTCCCCTAACTTCTAGCAAATAGTGTTTCTTTTAGTTTCCCCACAGCTTTGTGTCCTTCCCAGAATGTCATCAATACTTGGGCTCACTTAATCAGAGGCTTGTTCAGATATTTTTTCCTTACTTAGTCACAGGCAGTCATGTTTCCTCCTTATCTTCCTGCAGCATGATAGATGATTTATGCTTGTTCTGAGGAATAGCTCATTACCTGATGCGCTTCACTTTATTTGTCATCTATGTGCCAAAGAACATCTTTGTTGCATCCAAATTTTGGCAATTATGAGTAAAGCTGCTCTAAATACCTATGCACAGATTTCTGTGAGGGCACTGACTTTTCAACTCCTTTAGATACATCACAAAGTATTTGATTGTTCCGCTAAGTGGCAAGAACGGGTTTAGTTTCCTAAGACACCACCAACAAGTTCTTCAAAGCAGCTGTGTCATTCCCACTAGTGAAGAGTGGGTTGCCACTGTGCTCCCTGGATGGAGTTTGGTGCTGTCCACCATCAGCATGGCAACTGTCCAACACATGGGTGGGCATCTCCTTAAGTCACGTCTCCCTACTGGCACATGATGTGCAGCATCTGTCATGTGCCCTTCTGTATCTGTGTGTCTTGTTTGGTGAGGGATCCATTAAGGTCTTTGGCCAACTGTTCATTTTTATTCTATTTAGTTATTTAGTCTTCTGAGACAGGCTCACTTTGTAGCCTCGGCTGCTCTTGAACTCACAGCGATCCTCCTGCCTCAGCCACTCAAGCGCTGGGGTTACAGGTATGTACCCCCACACCCAGCTTCAGCCAAATGCTTAATCAGCTTGAATTGTTATTGTTGGAGCCATTGTTCTTACTGTTTTAGGTCTTTAGCATTTTGTTTAATGAGATGTATTCTGTGATATTTTCATGATAAAGAGTAGCCCATCATGACTGAATACTAGTCACTAGGCAGTTGACAGTAAAGGCAAATACATTCACAGATTAGATGTTCTGCATCTGTACAAATCAGCCTCATGGACTTGTCTCATGAAGTCCATTAATTTGGAAAAAACATAAAAATAAATACTGAAGATTTTCTCAGCAGGACAGTATGTTTTCATAACTAATCAGAATATGAAATCTGATCACAAAAAATGGGGAGTGAGGGCTAGCCAAGGAGCTCAGTGGATTAAAGCACCTGCAAACAGGCTCAGGTGCTGGGGGTTCGACCCCCAGGCCTGCCATGCCAGCCCTGACCCTGGGTCTTGCTGAGAGGACAACTGAGACTGGGCGTGGTGGCGCACACTTGTAATCCCAGCTCTTGGGAGGCTGTAAACAGGTGGATCATTACAAGTCTGATCTAGCAGTGAGACCCCAAACATCCTGTAGACCCTTCCCTAAAAATACCAAAATAAATAAATAATAAATAATAAGTAATAAATTACTGAAATACAATGCCAGAAATTCCTCTAAAAATAGTCACAATACTCCTTCAATTCAAACACATTACTGTCATCATTTTTGACAACGTCTCTTGAAGCTGAAGGTTTCTTTAACCTTAATCATGCACCCGATGTTGTGATCACCCCTCATACACTGAATTTTACCTGTTAAATAGAGGACTTGAGGTCCTGATAGGAAAGGCATAAACAGTGCCTTCTCAATTATTAATCCTGCTTTAACATCTGCAGATTTTTTTTTTTTTTCTAGAACCAGGGATTGAACTCAGGCCCTTGCGCTTGCCAGGCAAGCACTTATTCTACTGAGCTATGTCCCCAGCCCACATCTGCAGATTTGAAAACCGCACGGCACACATGGAAGTCAGAGAGCAGGCAGACTGGTCTTTCGGGTGAGGTGTGAAAGCCTACCTCTCCTATATCCCACTTTCTTCGTGTGTACAGTGGGTGGCCACACTGGCTTTAGGATGAGTGAGCACGCTGGGCGTGGAAAGTGGTGAAGGCTCCTCGCCGCAGCACACCCCGCAGAAGCAGGCCTACGACTGCTGTCAGAGCGTAAGTCAGGGAGACTGCCAGGGATCTAGAAATTAACAAATGCAAAGCCATGTACCTCATGAAGAAGCTGAAGCCCCCAATTCATTTGCCTTTTCTAGGTACACCACTGCAGACCAAGCACACCTCGTCTTCTGACTTCACATCCTTCTGTGAAGCTCTTTTCTCTAATACATGGATCTGTGCGTGTACTGCAGAGGCTTTCGTCCTCACCGAAATCCACCCTCGAGCTGCTCCAGCTCATCTCCACACAAATCATACGACGGTTATGCTCCTTCACAAAAAGCCAGGTTTAAATTTAATTTTCCTCTCTCTAGTATCTCTAGTCTTTATACTTTGTCTAAGATTTTCTTGGAGGGTTTCAATCCACTTTAGTGTTGTTACCAGCTATCACCTGGCTTTCTTCTGCTGTGCATTTTACAGCAAAACACACAAGGCCTTTTTATTTCAAAAGCGTGACACCACCAGGAAGAAAAATACTGGAAGAGTAAGAGCTGGACTCATGACTTACAGACCTCCCTCACGCACTGAAAGGCGGAGGCTAATTTTGACAAAATTACAAACTATCTCCGATCACGTGCTCCCTCCAGCTCCTCACACTAACGGCATTGTAAGCACCGGTCCATTGCAAAATACTCAGCCCTATGTTCGGTAGAACATTAGGGCTGTGAGACATGCTGGAAGTATTTACAGATAGGGGAATAATTAGCTTTATTTCATGAGTTGACCTTGCAAGTTCACAGAACACACAAGTATATTAAGTCCCAGAAGTCCCACAGTCTAGAAATCTACTTAGTATTGCATAAGCTAGCATGCCCCAAACATACTTTCCTGTAGAAGACTTGGCAACATTTTCGTTAGCACCTACTATCCTAAAGCACTGGTGTTGCTCCTAGAAATCTTTCCCATAAAATAAAACCACGACACACCAAAGGCCACATAAAGCGAGCTGTACTCACAGCGATGTGTGATGTCTGAACAGATTGTATTTCAATCATCCAACAAATATTTAAGTAAAGATACACAAAGAGAAGTGGTTGCTTTACATGATTCAGTCTAGGCATGCAGAATGTGGCTTCCTGGCCACCCTGGGAGGGGGCCTCTGGGGTAGCAGCATGCGATTCCTCGTGAGCAGGTGACAGCACACATTTTGTTTTGGCCCCCCTGAGATGATGGTCATGGTCACAGTGGGGTGGCCTCTCCTAGGTGTTGCTTGGGAGGTCGCCTGCCTGGGTATTGTCTGTCTGTCTGTCTGTCTTTCTTTCTTTCTTTCTTTCTTTCTTTCTTTCTTTCTTTC
>NDGN011558676.1:0-12835 GCA_002564285.1 Tympanoctomys barrerae | reverse complement strand
AAAAAAAAAAAAAAAAAAAAAAAAAAAGTGGGAGGTGAGAGGTTTATAGACTACTTGGGTTGGTATAAGAAAAATACTATAAATAGGTACCTTATAAACAACTGAAAAGTCTTGTTGGGAGCTCTGCAGACTGGAGGTCAATGCACGTTTAGTGTGCGGTAAGGGCCTGCTCTCTAGTTCATGCAGGGTGACCTCTTCCTGCACCCTTATGTGGTCAAAGGCACCACCCAGCTCTCTTGGGCATTTTATGGCAGGTTACTAATACCATAGTGAAGCCTCGTGACCAAAACTGTGTCTTCAGATATTGCTAAATGGCCTCTGGAGGACAAAATTTCTCCAGAGTGAGAATTACTGAATAACTTATTGATTATAGTTTACTTCTTAATATCATTGCCCTGGGTGTTAGGTTTTTTTTTTCTTTGTTTTTTTCTCATTTTGGTTTTGTGGAGACAAGGTGTTTGCCGGGAGTAGTGGTACATGCCAGTAATTCCAGCACTCAGGAGGCTGAGGCAGGAGGATCATTACGAGTTCAAGACCAGCCTGGGCTACAAAGTGAGTTCAAGGCCAACCTGAACTGCAAATGAGACCTTGTCTCAAAAAGACAAACAAAACAACAAAATTAAAACTCCTATCCAGGCCACATACCTGAGATCAGGGAGGGCCGAGGATTTTCTCTGACAACTGCTCTTGTATTAGATATGTAGCAATGCAAGCACCAACATGTGAGTGGTGAGAACTTTGACATTCTTCATTCACAAGCATGACTGTAATGTATTTGGTCTGAAAAACTTCAAAGAGTTGCCCAATATGGCTATAAGTATTAATTGACAGGGAATGTATGATATGAAGCAATGTGACCTCCTAGTGAACCTCTCAAAATATAGTCATCTTGAAATGCACTTGCAGATAACTCAGAGAGTCTCAGCCTTAACACTATTCACAGCTTAGGCTACTGACAGTTCATATGCTCAGGGAAAGTCATGGTCCTGCCTTGTGTTGGGCTGCCCTGTACCCTACAGGATGTCAGTAGCTTTCCTGAGCTCGACACAGATGCCAGCAGCATCCTCTGCCTGCCTAGTTAGCCAAAGTGCAGAGGTTGCCCAATGTCTGCTATGGGTCTGAAGCACCCCAGGTTGAGGACTACTGTGTAACTGAAGGACAGAAACTATTGAATAACGTTCTTCAATATGGCTAAATGTTGCAGAGTCGAAGCCATAACTGCTACTTCCCTGGAGTGGCTGGTCTTGAGCAGGTCTTTCTGACAATCAGGAGATGGGACTGGTCCTTTAAAAACTTCTCAGGAGATAGCTCAGAAGCGTAAGTGCCTCCCTGGCAAATGTAAGGTCCTGATTTCAATCCCTGGTACCAAATCAAACCAAACCAAACAAACAAACCAAACAAAAAACCCACAAAAGGGCTGGTCAGATAACTCAGTGAATTAAAGCACCTGCTTAGGCAGATGCGAGGGCTGAGAGTTTGATCCTTGGCCTGCCATGTTGGCCCTGCCCCTGGGGTACACTGAGACAGAGAATGAGACTGGGTATGGTGGCACCTGCCTGTAATCCCAGCACTTGGAAGGCTGAAAACAGGAGGATCACCAAGAGTCTGATCTGTGTAGTAAGACTCTGTACTAAATACATTAAAAATAGTAATAATAATAGAAGAAAATAAAAAAATAAAAAAACAAAAAACAACTTCTCCTGGTAAAAGATATTAACACTTGTTGAGCAGTATAAACAAACCAGCTGTGCCTTCCTAAGCTTTTTCAATTCTCTATAGCAGGAGGGCATTCAACTATGCATCTGAATATAGTTTCATGTCAATGAATTTAAAGTAAATAAGGCTGGGCATGGTGGCACACACCTGTAATCTCTGCACTCAGGAGACTGAGGCAGGAGGATCATTGCAAGTTTGAGACCAGCCTGGGCTGCATAGTGAGACCTGTCACAAAAAGATAAATAAATAAATAAATAAATAAATAAATAAATAAATAAATAAGGGGGGGATATAGCTCAGTGGCATAAGTGCCTGCCTGGCAAGCACAAGGTCCTAAGTCTGATCCCCAGTACCACAAAGTTAATCAATCAATCAAAGAGTATGAAAAAGGGGTTGAAAGACACCAGAATTGACTTGCTCAAGACTATAATCTGTCAGATTGTTCCTACGGAGCTTGACTTTGGAAGGCCCTGTAAATTGCAGGTTCTGCATACCTGTGTACTGCTCAGAGCCTTTGGCCATTACTGATTTCTGGGCTGAGGTGTAGCTGATGAGAGCTGAAGCCAGGTCATTCCTGAGCACTTGCCCCCTAAGGTGATGGAGAGCACAAAGGGCCTCAGAGCTGGAACAAAATAAGCAGCACAAGTTAGTTCTTATGTTAGTCACAGTTAACTAGAGAGACGGAACCAAAACAACACATAGGTAAGTTGGTGGAAGGAAGGAAGATAGATAGACAGACAGACAGACAGACAGACAGATGAAAGATAAGAGGGGGTTTATTAGGAATGTTGGCTCCTGTGATTTTGGAGGCTGAGAGGCCCAGTGCTACTCTGAAGGCTGGGGACCCAGGAGGCTGGTAGCACCACTCCTTCTCAGTCTGAAGGCCTCAGAACCAGAGAAGCTGAGTGTATGGTTCTCAATCTGAGAACCCAGAGTCCAAAGCTCAGAAAATCTAGAGTTCTGATGTCCAAGGGCAGGAGAAGGAAGCTGTCCCAGCTCTAGAGAGCAAGCGAGAGCACACGTGGCCTTCCTTCGCCTTTGCGCTCTAACGTGGCCTCAGTCGATTGGGCAGCGGGCAGGAAGCAGGAGAGCCCCACCCCAGTGGCTTTGATGGGCTGACAGGTTTGCAAGTTATGACCTTGACCTGTGCTTTGCTTCAATTTCACCTAACTTCAAAGCCAGATAGATGCTAAGTGAGATAAAGTGGGTGCTGCAGAGGCTGGGCCTTCCTTGCCTGGGTGGATGGGCTGGCACTGCTGGAGCGGTGTGGGCTGAAGCCTGGACCTGCTGACAGTGTGGCGCAGACATAGAAGGTCCAAGAAGTCAGAGCCCAGGAGGGAAATGAATACAGAGGATGGACTGCGGGACATTCTCCTAAGCATAGGGATGACCTCAAATCTTTGGGGTCTGAGCTAGATACTTGGAGAAGTGAAATCTTGTAAGTGGTGGTGCTGGTGTTAGTACTCAGAGTGCTGCCCAAATTCCTTTTGAAGTTCTGAATTTACCCATGTGGCCCAGTATTTATGGCAGTCATGGCGAATGTGTGGAATGCCTGCTGCAGCTGTTTGTTTCATTGAGAGCTCTTAAAGGTTTGCCATCACTGGCTTAGAACATGCATATTCCATTGTGTTTAAGAATTCTTCTCGCCTGGGAGATGGCTTGGTAGAATAAGTGCTTGCCTGGCAAGCGCAAGGGCCTGAGTTCAATCCCTGGTTCTGAAAAAAAACAAAAAACAAACAAACAAAAAACAAACAAACAAAAACAAAACTCCAAAACCAATACACAAAAAAAGAATTTTTCCGCCTGCTGACATTTAACATTTATGAGCCTCGGGTGATAACGGCACAGCACTGTACAGCACTGTGCTGTTCACTCAAAAACAGTTGAAAAGGTGTATTGTATGTCTTTTTTTGTTGTTGCTGTTTATGGTGCTGAGATTCAACCCCTGGCCTCGCGTGTGCTAGATAAGCACTCTATCACTGAGAGATCCCCAGCCCCTATGTACTATTTATTTTGCTAAAAGACAAAATGGAAGAGCACATTTTATATTTATTTTACACCAAAAAAGAAAGAAGGAAAGAAGGGAGGGTGGGAGGGAGAGAAAAGCAAGGGAAAAAGGAGGGAAACGGGAGGGAAAAAGGAGGGAAGAAGGGAGGAGGAAAGGAGGGAGGAAGGAGGAGGAGGGACCACTGAGTGGGGCTAGAAGATAAGAGAAAATGCAATTATATGTATGGAGGAGGACTGTTTAAGGAATTCCCTTTAATTCTCTGAAAGGACAAGGTGTGGAGTACTCCAAAGTTTTTACTGGTCTGCAGAATTTATTCTACTCTGGCTTTTTTCTTTTTGGACTTTTTATTATGGAAATCTAAAAACATACTTAATAGTGACAAGAATCATCCCCGAATCACATTAAATCCAGCACCTCACTTCAACAACATCTATTATCAGTGTCCTTGTTGATACAGCTCCCCAAGTTTTTAAATTCTCTCAGCCTGTCCACCACAGGTTGGGAAGCTCCAGAAGGTGTCCAGGGCGAGGCAGGGGCAGGTGATGTTGATTCTCAGGGAGACAAATATAAAGAGCCCCGAACTATGGACAGACTGGACACAGGCAGTCAGTGGGCAGTGGAATCTGGTGGTGAAAGTTTGGGGACCTGATAGAGATCAGTGGCTGGAAGTAGGGGTGCGTAGGGAAGTGGTAGCAGGTACAGCAAGAACCTGATGATGCCCGTAAAAAAGGGGGTGCTTGGGGAATCTTTTCCCTCAGGCCTCTCAGGCCACTCTGCTCCTGGCTCACAGTTAAGCAGAACGTGACACGCAGAACAGCAGTGGTGCTGGCTTGCCTGGGAGCTCATTAAAAATGAAAATCCCCAGTCTTACTCCAGACATTTTGCATCAAAGCTCTAGCTAGGACCCAGCTCTGTGTGTTAGTAAGACCACCAGGTGATTCTAATGTGTGTTGAAGCTGAAAGTCACCCGTGGAGTATTTCCAAGTTGGGACCCTGCGCACTTCCCCCAGAACTAGCGGCACGACAGCCCGAGCTGATCTGAGTCCATCCTCTTGTGTCGAGTCCCCTAGGTTGGTTCACTAAGCTCTGGAGAAGCCCCTTTCTCAGTCACAATGGCAGTCGGAGGGTGACTTGCCTTCAAAAGAGCAGTTATGAGGGCTGGGGAGGTGGCTCAGTAGGATAAGTGCTTAACTGGCAAACGCCAGGATCTGAGTTCAATCCCCGGTTCCGCAAAAAAAAAAAAAAAAAAAAAAAAGAGCAGTTATTTCTAGGAAAACAAACTCAGCTAGGGACAGAATTCACAGGGCTTGCTCAAATCCAGTTGCTTCTCCTTCAAGTTAAAAAAAAAAAAAAGTCTTGAAGTAACCCAAAAGAGGCGCTTAGGAGGCCCTGGACCAGCTGGTGCTAGGATGTTACAGAGTGTTCTTTGCACTGCGCTTGCCTCTGTTTGTTCTCATTATTCAAGGACAGAGCCTCCCACCCTGCTTTTCCCACAGAACAAAGATGTCTTGAGTGCATTAAACTGCCGGGAAGCCCTCAGGGCCAAATCTATCACCTTTGATCCACCACCTTCAAACCTCTCATCTGGAAACATTTCTGTTTTGCCTGAACTTTCTTTGCTCCCAAAATCTACCCAGAATTATAAGCAGTCCTTTAAAAGTTAGTTATTATTATTTGCTATTAAGTGGGGCGGGGGAGAAGAGAGAAAAGGGGCATCCTAGGAAGAGGGAACATCAGGCCACACGAATTTGTGGGGTTGGGTGTAAAATGAAAGGGGAGTCCTTTCTAGAAGTGGGGGGTGCCCTGGGAAACCAATCTCCCACAGGCCCTTCCCCTGATTTAGGTCTGACAGGTGACTCACAAGAGATTGCAATCTCTGTGAGGATCTGCTTGGAACTGGAGTAGGTGACAGGCTGCTTGCCATATACACCATGCCCAGGACCCCTGCAGCCCAGGGCAGGGCAGGGCAGGGTGCTGCCATATCCTGTGGGAACCAGGCCCACCCCAGACTCTCTGTGTTCATGCACTTGGGACCTGGCTGGGGCTCAAGGCAATGAAGGAAAGAGCCAGGTGATGAGCAGTGGGCAGCAGCTGTCATCAGATGGGAAGGGGGACACTGAACTCCTGGCTTCAGGCGCAGGTGGGCAAGAACTCACCCGAGGGAAGCAGTGGGAGGCGAGATCACCCATGACACACCTGAACACATCACCTTCTCTTTCCAGGGACATCTTCGCCTTTGCAGAGAGAGCCAGCTTGTAAGCGTGTGACCGGCAGTCGTACACGAGCATGCCCTGAAGGGCCCTGTGGTTGGTTTAATACTTTGCTCTTGTCCTCCTGCAATTCTTAATAATTTCAGCTTTGACCTTGGGTTTAGTTAAGTGAAGTCTAGTAGGATAACTGCTGCATGCACATGAGCAGTGGAAAAACGGGCCTCATGTGTATCGGCCTGCTCTTGCTCTCTCTGGGGACAGCACTCAGGACAGCCCAGAACGGAGCAGACAAGTTGTGGGTGGGAATTTGGGGTGGTCAAGGAAGAGGGCTTGAGTGTAAGGTAAACACCATATGTTACAACAGAACACTGAGGACAGCCACAGCAGCCGTTTCTCATGCCAACTAGAAATTTCTCCAAATGTAGAAGTAATGGACTTTGAGAAACAAACAAACAAAAAAACCAAGGAACCCTATCAGATCTTTTCTTACTGTGCCCCCACCGCACACCACCACCACCTATGCTGAAGAAGAAGACATGGACGGAAAAGAAACCTCTCCCGGCTCGCAGTTCTCTTTCTTTGCAGACCTTTACTCAGCAGCAAGGCGAAAGCAGAGCCAGGGCATATACCCAGATGTGACACAGAAAGCCATTAGCCTGGCTCGTGTGGCATTTCCACCATTCTAGCTTGAAAGCTCGTGCATGTCCAAGCACACAACGTGTAATTCTGATGGTTTCCAATATCAGTCATGTGTGTTCCACATTTACAACTGGTATTGTTGCTGGGGAGATAGCTCAGCCACTTAAGTGCCTACCCAACAAGCACGAGGTCCTGAGTTGGATCCCCAGCACCAAAAAATAAAATAAACAAAATAAATATAACTGGTATCATATAATATAAACAGTGAAGTCCATACAATTTAAAATTTTAACTATTCTGTACTTAGGATGACACTAAATAACAAACAGCACCTTACGTTGAGAAAAAGAAATCCTACACTGTATTACATTTGACCAAGGATTCCTACACTTGCATTTTGCCCCAGAACTTGCAACTGATGTGGCTGCCTGAGGCTGTCATCCGGTGCTTACCCTCAGGCCACCGAGACCTTTTCAACATAGGATGTTGAATGGATCAACCTCATTGCTGAAATTGCGCAGGGTGGCACGAACCACAGGTGGAACAAGAAGGTGGCCACTGTACTGCCCCCTGAGGTGGAGCTGGATAGGCCGTGGAGGGAGAAGAGCACAGGCCATTCCAGGGTGAAGAGGAGGGTGAGAAGCAGGGCACAGCATGAGTCAAGATCCAGAGATCGCAATGGTGCATCAGAAATGCGTGAAGCCTTGTGAGGTTCATGAAGCAACCCGCCTTTATCAGGGGCCTGCCGCTGCCAGGTGTGAGCACGTGTGCGGGTGGGGGGAGAGAGCGCAGTGAGGTGCTTCTGCCTCAAGGAATCTGAAATACGTTGGGGACACACACACATCTCTGAGTATTTTCTCACAGGCTTTGTCCATTGTCCTTTTATGTATTCGAGATGGAAAGCGGAGGCAAACCTGGGGGGAAGGGATGCATACCAGAGAGAAGGGCACAGCCATGGGTTAACAAAGGTTCAAAAATGCTGCTGGGAGCCCAGTTTTCACTCCAGTGGGGAGGGAGTTTGTGTCAGGAAGGAGCAAGGGCAGGGTGGAACAGGGAGAGTGGTGAATAATAACTTAGGTAGCTTGCACTTAATCCTGCGGGTGTCCAGGCTTGATCAAAGCAGGAGCATGGGAAGCTTTAGGTGTGTAGGATGATGACACGGGTGCGGGAAGGTGGCCGAAATGCAGTGCCCCGCCCCCCACTGCCCCAGCTCCCCAGCAGGCGGAGGACCAGGGCTTGGAATGATAAGCTACTGGGATTGAAGTTTAGCTTTCAGACTAGCTTGTCAACATTTTGGTTTGTTTGTTTTTGAGACAAGGTCTTGCCACCTAGTTCAGCTGGGTTTGGCGTCACTTTGTAGCTCAGGCTGGCCTCAAACTCACAGTGATCCTTTCTTTCTCAGCCTCCCGAGTGCTGGGGTTACAGGCCTGTGCCTCCCTGCCTTGCTCAAAAAAATCTTTTAGACCTTTGATTTTCCTCCCTCCTTTGTCTAAATAATCTCAGCATTAGTCCAATACACCAAACGGATATAAGCAATTGTCAGGTTTGCACAGAATGGAAGCCTTCGATGCTGGTGATAAGGGTTCAAGGAAAGTATAAACTCTTTTTTTTTTTGGTCTTTTTGTGACAGATTCTAACTGTGCAGTTCAGATTGGCCTTGAGTTCACTTCGTAGCCCAGGCTGGTCTCAAACTCACAACAATCCACCTGCCTCAGCCTCCCAAGTGCTAGGATTACAAGCATGTGCCAGCAAGCTCAGCTTGAAAAGTATGAATTCTGATGACTGGGCCAGGGATGTAGTTCAGCCGCACATGGTGCCTGTGTGGCAAGTGCAAGGACCTGAGTCCGATTTCTGGTCCCCAGAGTAAGTAAATGGTTCCAATCAAGGAAAAGATCTTCAATACACCTGGCCCCCACAATACAGTTGTGGGTGGCCACTGCTGCAGATGGTTGTTATTGTTTGTGCTCTAAACCTTGTACAGTTCTGGGACTTTTTGGAAATACTTCTGGAAGAAGACCTGGATTTGTTCACACAGCTTTCTTTCACGAAAAAAGTATAGTTTATTTTGGCTCGTAGTTTTAGAGGTTTCAGTTTATAGTTGGTGGGCCCCCTTGCTTTTGGGTGTGTGGCCAAGGGGTGCGTGAAGGCAGCAGTGTGCTGCACAGGAAGGCTCTGGGAAGCAAAGCGAGAGACCCCAGGAAGGGGCTGGCCAGGGTCCCACTCCCTCCTTCAAGAGCTCATCCTCAATGACTTAATTTCTACCTGTGATGTCTTACCTCTGAAAGGGCCTACCTCATCCAACAGTACCCTGGGCTGGGCGCCGGATTCTAACATGTAAGCCTCTGGAGGACGTTCCAGATCCAAGCTATAGCATAGTCTAACAATAGGAAGAGGTAAAAGAACACTTCCACTTGGGTGTCAGGAAGGTTTTGTTTAAATTTCCAATACTAGGGGCCAGGGAGATGGCTCAGTAGAATAAGCACTTCCCTAGCAAGTGCAAGGGTTTGAGTTTAATCCCTGGTTCCACCAGAAAAAAAAAATTCTAATACAGTGGTGTATGCCTGTAATCCCAGCATTCCAGAGGCTGAGCAGGAGGATTACCTGTAGTTAGAGGCCAGCGGGGGTTACATTGAGAGTTTAAGGCCAGCTTGTACTACAAAGTGAGATTCTGTCTCAAAAAACAAACAACCCCTCTCCCCCCAAAATAAAGCAAGACTGCTGGTCAGAGACCAAAGATGGCTATGACTCTGAGTAATAGCAGTAGTCAGAATCCCACCATGTTTTGAATTGGTTCCTCAAATCCCAATTTCCACAGAGTGATGTAAAAGAGCCAGGTGATTTTACATGTAGTGGGTTACATTATGAAGGAAGAACCTCAACTGTCTTGGTTACTTTTCACTCATTATTGGGACAAAATACCCAATACCCAGAATGAAGGAAGGAATGGTTTACTTAGCTCACAGTTTGTGAAGGTTTCAGTCCATACTTAGCTGGCTCCAAGGCAGGGTGGCACGTGGCGGAGGGCAGAAGTTCATAGTGGCAGAAAACAGCAAGAGAAAAAAGAGAAAAGCAGTGGCAGTGGCAGCCCAGAGCGAGCCTCTCTCCCTCCCTTATACTGCATTCAGGCTATCCACAGGTATAACACTCACACCCATAATCCCAGCATTGGTTTATGAATTAATCACAAACTCTAGAAGCCCACCCAATGACTGCATAAGGCTTTGGGGGGACAACTAGACACAAAGGTAACACCAACCTTTTGAGCACTTGATATTTAGAATAGGCAATGTACCTTCCTAGAATGCTGTGTTGAAGAAAAATACTATTATTATATCAAGCGATGAACGAACCTGCCCCCTGCTCTGGAGGTAGACACTATCTCTACCTCCCAAGGCTGTTTGCCATACAGACATCCCTGAAAGGCTAGTCTGGAATAAAAGTAGGTAGTGCTCTCATTCCAGGATATGCCAAAATACCAGAAATCTATGAAGAATTATCTCTTCATATAACAGGACATAATCTTTATTGTGACTTTTCCAGAAGATCTAAAAGGTCAAATATCCTATCAGATTGCCATTCTGCAAAGTATCTCAAAGACCTGACTACTAAGACCTGAATTTCTACCCTAAAGGAAAGTTCTCCTTGTCTGCACATAGCTAGTTCAATAATCCTTCATGGACCAGGTCTTCACGCTACTTTGATTCTTCTTACATTGAAGCTCTCAGATGCCTTACAACTTGAAGTGTTGGCATCAACTCTATTTACTTGGATCAAATGCTGAGCTCATAATTAAGAGAGGTATGAGGAATGTTGAGGAACTGTCCTAAAAGATTTTATCAAGTTTGAGAAAAATAAAACACAGTTGGATTTTGCAGAAAGGAGTTGCAAAACAGAACAGACAAAACATCTGGATGAAAGATTTTATGAGGCAGTTGGTAACAGCAGACTTACATATCCCAAGGTTCTTTTAGGACACCATTCTTACTGTTTTCTAATCTCACCAGATTGAAGTTTCACACTCTGGCACCTTCAGAGGAAGATGAGTTACCCATAGCCCTGCTGATAGAATTAAGAACTGTAGTTCCTTCAAGTGAGAGCTCTTTGGCCCCTCTGAGGCTGGAAGCAGCAGGTGGAGTTTGCATTGCATAGCAGGGGCTCAGCCATTGATGTTGAGTGAAACTAACTTTGTATCCATTTCAGTAATTGAATTGGGTATCGTAGAGCTTAATCGATTGCAAACTGGCTTACAGGAAAATTATTTCAGTGTGGGGGACCCATATTGGGTGGGACAGACAAGCACAAACAAATCATCTCCACTGAGGAGTATAAACATCAGCTGTACACAGAGATGTTGGCATAGCATTAGTAAACAAAGCTGTTGGTGTCTTAGTTCTTCTTGAGGCCTGCTGGTCATCCAAGTTTGGAATATATTGGAACTCAGACAAACTGAAGAATTAAGAATAAACAGGTCTTTCAAGCCTTTGCATTTACTTGTATTCTCATTTTTCCTTCTAACTCATCCTTGAAAATTTTTTGTTGGTGGTCTTTGTTTGTACCAGAAATAAAACTCAGGATCTTGTGCTTTCTAAGCAGGTGCTATGCTGCTAAGCTATATCCCTGGCCCTGAAATCTTATTGTATATAGTGATATTGCTATGTCCTAGAACAATAAAGAAGTGCTTAACTCAATGTGTGAACAGATCTAATATTACAGGTTGCAAGGCAGAGAATAGATCCCGCATGTGGGAGACCTGAGACTCAGAGAAGAAAGCATCATGCATGGCAGTGCCCAGTCACCAAGGTATTCAAATGTCTGCTGGAAGGAGAGAAATTCAGCTTTACTGCTGTGTGAGTGTTGCAGTTCACGATATATGAGGGATGGCAGCATTTCATACCCCTTAGAAACAATAGCTTCTTTGTCTGGGCTCCCTTTGTCAAGGAGTTGATCTTTTCCTATGGCTTTAACTAGTCTTAGACTGAAAACTCCTAAGTTTTATCTCTAGCCACATTTTTAATATGAACCAAAACTCACATAAATGGCTGTCTACTTGTCGTCTCACTTGGGGCATCACCAGCCATGGCCAGGAGCTAAGCTCCCATGGCTTCTCTCTTGTGCGAGCTCTGCCCATTCCTTGGAGTCTTCACATCCACATTTCTGGAGTCTCCCATCTTCTGGCATTTCTATTACACCTCTGCTTCACACTTACAACTTTGTGCATTGCCCACTCAGGGGCATATTGCCTGGCTTCCCAGGTCTTCTCCTGAAATCTCGGTGGAAGCCTTTCTGACCCTACAACTCTTGCATTCTGTATGTGCCTTAAACCAACAGTATGATGCCAAGGTCTTCTGCCAGCTGGAAAAGTAGCCCAGGTTTCCTCCTCTCTTGATTGGAGGGGTCAAGTATCTAGATTGCTGAACTCTAGAAACCAAAGTCAGGAGAACAACTTCCCGAGGCTGTCGATCTGGAAGCTGGCCCATTGTTGCTCTCTTCTCAAAGAAATCTTTTATTTTTGAAATTTTGAAGCTGCAACCAGTGGAGTCCTGCTAGTTCTCAGGCCATCTTTTCTATTGTCCTTTCCCAAAACACTTGGTATTTTACTGCTAATCCCTTCGCCAATCAAGTTCTCCATTTCAGCAAGCTATGCTCCATTACAACTTACCTGGAAATTCCTCTTATGTCAACCTCAATTTTTTTTCTTTTGTCTTTTTGAGGCAGGGCCATAGTATATAGTTCAGACTGGCCTTGAGCTCACTCTGTAGCCCAGGCTGGCCTCAAACTTGCAACACTCCTCCCGTGTCAGCCTCTTGAGTGCTGGCATTACAGGCACGCACCACCATTCTCAGCAACCTCAAAATGTTTTGAATCATTCTTCTGGGCTATTTGCTTTTGATTCTGAAGGTATAGCTGGCTAAAAGCTCAAATAGTAGTCATGCCACTGCCTCAACATTAGATTGCCTTGAAATTTCTTTTGCCAGATTAATTATTCTACTGCCCTTGAGATCAGAAGTGAGAAACAATTCTCTTTCCCATCTTGCAAGATGGCGGGTGAAAAAACGGAGAAGCCACACATAAAGAGAAGAAGCCAAGAAGGCTTCTGCCAGTGGTACTGGTAAAAAGGTTAAGCTGAAGGCAAAAAAGTCCAAGAAGGGGCAGCTGCACTGCAGCCAAAATCCTGTCCTGGTTAGAGGAATTGCTAGATACTCCCGATCTGCTATGTATTCCAGAAAGGTTTTGTACAAGAGAAAGTACACAGCTGCTAAAT
>NDGN011558674.1:8173-20719 GCA_002564285.1 Tympanoctomys barrerae | reverse complement strand
CTGTTAAGGGGGTGGGGGGACCGGACAGGGGACACAACAACAAAAAACTCACCAAGACCTGAACACACTTTCTCCACCAGGTCAAGCATTGGTTACAGTAGGAGCGGACCTGAGGCTACAGAAGGGTAAACTCCGAGGTTGGGGTGGGGGAGTTCTGGTCTGTATTGGCCTGTCATATAGCGGAAAGAGCAACCAAAAAGAGACCATCTCTGGTGTGTTCGACTTCCATTATGCTTACAGAATACCTAAGGTAATGTGTTTAAAAAGAGAAAGGCTTATTTTGGCTCATGGTTTGGAAGTTTCAGCCCATGGTATCTTGCAGCTGACTGGGGCCTGTGATGAAGTAGCACATGATCGTGAGACCACATGGAGAAAGAACCATTCGTTATATGGCTGGGAATGAAACGGAAATGGAAACGGCTGCGTTCCCAGCATCCCCTTTGAGAGCACTTAGTAAATGAGCTAACTTCCTCCCACTAGGTCCCACTTCCTAAAAGCTCCGCTCCCTTCCAACAGCACCTGAACTGGGGTCCCAGACTTTGGGGGACACTGAGGACCCAAACAACAGTCCTTAGGCTTTACCCGCATCTCTCAGCCTCAGCACTGGAAATTTTCCCTACAGTCCAGGAAGACAAGGGTCTGGTTTACTTTTGCAAAATCTGAAAGAAGAGTGTGGATTGAAGTTGCTCTCAAGGTAATATGATGTTTCAATTTCCTCATAAGTTTGGTAAAATATTTATATATTTTTTGCTTTTTAAGTGCAGAAAATGGAAAAAGATAGGAAACTCAATTGTAGATTAACAAGATAGTGAGGGAAAAGATTTTTTCATTTGTTCTCAATTTCAGATAGATTTGCTTTTGTTTTCAAATAAAATTTCCAGAGAACAACAGCCAAAATTGTTTTTCTAAGCACACATCTGGCCATACCCTTATTCTGTTTAAAACCCACAGTGGTTCCCGATGCCTTCAGGAAAAAATATCTGAGTTCCATTCTAGGTGAGCAGGAGTCTCTGTGCAGTGTGTCTATTGGAAGTCTCAGGACATTCCCCATGGAGCATCCTGTCCTGCTCCCCCTCTTCCAGACTTGCCCTTATGGTGAGCTCTGTGGTCTTTACCACTTAGAAGCTGCCTGGGCACGCATCAGAAAGGTCTGAGTGGCCTCCAGGGTGGCCATGCTGGTGGTTGGTGTTGAAGTTCTTTTCTTGTGAATGCAAGAACACATGTCTTCTTTTTCTGGGGCTTTTTAGTATGAAGAGCTTTGCCTGGAGAATTACTAGGCCCCAGTAAATGTTCACTTATCTAAAACAGAACAGAAAGAAATTCATACTGATGATATAACTTAACTCAGCTCTGCCAATTTCAGTTGTACAAATGCTGCTTTTATTGTTTTGTGTCATGTTTGTGAATTGCTTGGAAGAATGTTTGCTTATTAATTTCCTTTAATTAAAATAATCATTTTTAAAACCTAAAAGTACTTTAGGAGAAAATGTTTTATCACTGTATGATACATTCCACAAGTGCCAGAACTGTCTTTTGTTAATCACTGAATTTCCAGTGTTTTGACCTAATCTAGACAAAGAGTAAGTACCCTACTCTGGTTAAATGAATGAATAGAAAATGGGTATGGCAGCACCAATAAAACATTCAAAAAATAAAAGACCAGTACAGTACCATACTTGGCCCTGAATCTGTGATTCTTCTTCTTCTTCTTCTTCTTTTTTTTTTAAAGAGGGAGATATCAGGTTTACATAATGTTAGGACTCTTCAGAATCAAAATGAAAATCTCTCTTTGATTAAATAAAAGATTGAAAAAGACTCGAGTGGCCCCTCCTACTAGGTAGCTTATTGCTATTTCACACCCAGTGACTCAACCATGATGAGGTATGGACGCCCCAGCGCTGTCTCCTTTGGGGAACCATCACCATCTTTTTAACGTTCTCCCTCTTTCTCTGAAAAAGCTGACCAGTTCTGAGTTCCAGCCCATTAGGACACAAACTATTTTGACAAACTCATTTAAATGCGAGTGTTAATGGATGATAATGGCTAAATTAGTGGGAGGAATCCCTGAGAGGATCATCCTTGTGTGTATTAATTTAAGTCCCAGTGCACTAAAAGGAAATTGCCCAAAGGCACCTTGAGGCTAAGAGAAAAAAATGTATGTGTTTTTCTCCTTGAAGTTGGAAAGAAGAAAAGATTCAGTGTGATCTACCCTTAGAAATATAATAGAGAACAAAGGGAGGCAGGACCTTGGCAGTTTGTCTAGGAAGGTAAGGGTAAAAACCCTGGATCTCATTATTGGTTATTTTTATACCTTTTTCCACCCCAGTTAGTTTCTCTTGATGGTAAACAACAACAGAAACAGCTCATAGTTTGAAAAGTTCATGCTTCTATTCATAATGCATTAAAACAGACACTCGGAAGATGAAACTCTAGATGCGCCAAGGAAGGGAGTGTTTCCTTAAGGATCTCTGACTGCCCATTGAAATTTCACCTTCCCTTTGGGGGAAGTCTTCCTTCATTTATTGCTTACTCTGTAACATCATGTTTCAAGCACAGACCCCTCAACTTTCCTTTATACGGCCAGGAAAGACTAAACTATATCAAAGAAGAAAAACAAAGGCGAATTAATATTTGGAATATAAGAATACTATATAAGAGTCCCTGAAGCCTCCCCAAGCACAACATGTGTGGAAGAGCTGCCCAGGGAGTCGTAAGCTCTTGGAAAGACCAACTGGATGCTAGAGTTACCTAAAATGAGTATGTGTACTTACAAAACAACAACAACAAAAACTATGGGAAACCTGCTGCATCCCACAGGACAACCTTCACTTCCTCACATCTAAAACAAGGAAATGGCTTTTGCTAAAAACAAAAGCACAACAATAACACTGAAATTAAATGAACAAAAAAAACCCAGAGATTCAGAACTTAGAGCTTATTTTCCAGCATTACCCAGTTGTGTCAGATGAGTTGTCTCTCCCACATTTTCCTACATTCATGGCAGTGTACCTGTGGCCCACCTGTCGCAGCAAGCATACAGAGCCCTCTCTGCTAGTGCACCACCCAGGTCACGCAGCTTCACCCTAACAAGTTGGATGTCTGGTAGCAATGTGCATAGGACCTAGGCAATGCTAGGGGGAGTGGTGCCAGGTGATGGTAGCATGAGAAGGTTGGGTACTCTGGCACTGAAAGTTTTGCCATCACTGCCCTAGAGCACCCTCCCTGTTTAGGGCTTATCTTTTCTCTCAACTGCACTCCATTTATTTTTATTGAACAGGCCAACTTCCCTGTTCATCAGAACCTGTTAGGACTGTTTGGTAGAAAGGAGGCCCAGTGCAATCTGCCCCAAGTCTTCCCTAACCATGGGTGAATTTATGGTTTAGGGGAGAAAGTGGCCAGCCCAAAGCTGTGAGATTTGAAGAAATTATGAGACGATCCCTGTCATTCTCAGATGTGTCTTCATTTGGCCTTCTCAGGCACCTAAATGCTGATTAACAGCTTTGGAATAAAGTTCTATATGCCTAAATAAATGTAGGAATAACATAAAAGAAAGGCTCCATTCCAAGGGGGTTCTCTGGCCTTCCTGGTAAATGCCCAAGCCAAATTTCAGCTCAAGCCTGCAGTCCAAACTCCTTTTCTAGCCTTCTCGCAGCTACCTCGTGCTCATCATTCACTTTTACTCATTCATTTATTCAACATGTTTGTATGGAGGGCCATTTACTTAGCACTATGCCCTGAGCGCACATTAGTGAAGGTCTTCCTTCTGCCCTTAGAGAGAGAAGGCAGAAATGAAATAGCCAATTAGACAAAACAGCAATTACTATCCATTACCTATGCAATGATTATATATTATGCAACTCCTCTGCACTAAATATGATGCTCAGAGCTGAGAATGAAGTGATTGATAAAAACATTGCAGTTTGCCTTCACGATACTTGCAGTCAAATCAAATGTGGTTTAAGGATGTCAAATGGCACAGAGGAAGGGACTGCAAAGGCACCAGAGCCAATGCATCAAAATAAATATAACCACAGTAACTTCTGATGAGTGTACACCATAAAATGATTTAAGTTATGACACTAATAAAAAAACATAAACTTGTAAATTATCCATAGGGAAGTAAATTCTTATGATTATCAAAGTAAAATTATCTTTTGTAACTATAAAATGTGTTATGGAAGACTCATGATTATGGTGAAATAAAAAGTCCTACCACACACACAAGTGATAAGGAGAAAGAAATCAAAGCATCTCAGTATAAAAATTAAATTTAATTTAAAAGGAGAGAGATTTAAGTGATCTGAAGCGAAATCAGAATATAAAAAAAGTTGAATCAAGAAACAAAAGATCAGGGCCGGGGAGATGGCTCAGCGGAATAAGCGCTTCCCTGGCAAGCACAAGGGCCTGAGTTCAATTCCCGGTTCCATAAATAAATAAATAAAAATTAAAAAAAATAAAGTTAAAAAAAAGATCACAAAAAAAGAAACAAAAGAGGAAGAAATGAACGAAGAAACAACAAACCAATCATAAAATAGCACAAAACAGTAAGAGTAAGAGTGTGCTCTTCTTTATGTATAAATTTTCCATTCAAAAAGCAGAGAACAGCTAAATGGAGTTTTTAAAAGTCTAAACAAATGTCTATAAGAAATTCTTCTGCTGTCTATAAGAAATTCAGGTTTAAAAAGAAAGAAAAAAAAAAGAAATTCAGGTTTAAAAATACACACCAAACATAAAGGAAGGAATATTAAAAGGTATTGCATTTAAATGATGACCAAAGGTAGGACTAGTATACATTAGTCTGACCAAAGGTAGGACTAGTATACATTACATAGGATAAAATGGTTTTCAGGGGAAATAAAAGGCTAAATTGAAACATAAGTTCATTACATAATCCAAAGAGGTCAGTTAATTAAGAGGACATCGTGACTACAAATGTGCATGCACCAGATTTCGGAGCACTTGACTATATAAAGCGAACATTAATAGATGTGAAGAGAGAAACAGGGAGAAATAAAATTGAGACTTTAGTGAGCTACTTTTAGTGCTGGTCTTGAACAGCAAATTAGACCAAGTAAAGCTAAAAGTCACATGCCGAACATTCCATTGAGCAGTGGCCTCATAAACATTCTTCTCAAATGCACATGGGCATTCCCCAGGTTATATAGTGTGCTAGGCCATAAAATAAGTTTTGATGAATTTAAGAAGGTTAAAATCATATCAATGTCCTTTATGGCCACAGTAGAAACCAAGACTCAATTACATGAAATTAAGAATCAATTACAAAAAGAAAGTTGAAAAATTCTTAAGTATGTAAAAGTTTAGTAATACATTTCTGGACAGCCAATTGGTCAAAGAAAAAAATCAAAAGATAAATTTAGGGCCTGCCAAATAGTTCAGTGGAATAAAGCAGCTGCAAGCAGATGCAGAGGTCTAGGGCTCAAACCCCAGGCCTGCCTACCAGCCCCGCCCCAGGGAAGTGCTGAGCCGGCAATTGAGACTGGGAGTTGGTGGCTCACACCTGTAATCCCAGTTCTTGGGAGACTGTAACCAGGTGGATCACTATGAGTCTGATTTAATAGTGAGATTCTGAACACCCTGTAGACGCTTCCCTAAATATACAAAAAAGAGATAAATTTATAAGTATATTGAGAAAAAAATCAAATAGAAATACAACATATCTAAAAAAATTAAAAAAGAAATACAACATATCAAAGCTTTAGAGATACAGCAAAAAGCAGTCCTAAGAAGGAAGATTATAGCAATAAATACTACACTAAGAAAAAAGAAAGATCTTAAACAAACCTAACTTTATAAGGAAGTAGATAAAAGAACAGCATGTTAAGTCCAAAGTCAGTAGACAAGAGACACTAATAAAGATCAATGTAGAAATAAAATAGACTAGAAAACAATGCAAATCAGATGGAATTAAGAGTTGCTTTTGAAAAGATATACAAACTTGACAAACCCTTAGCTAGACTAAAAAGAAAGAATGAAAATCATGAAAGAAAGAGACATTACAATTGATACCCAGAAATGTAAGGGATCATAAGACTACTTACTATGAACAGTTACATGCCAACAAATTGGATAGCCTAGAAGACATGGATACATTCCTAGAAATACACAAGCCAAGACTGAATTGTGAAGAACACAAAAATGAGTAAGAAGAATTAATTGCTAATCAAAAATCTTTCAGCAAAGAAAACCACAGGACCAGATGGCTGGATTGACAAATTCTACCAAACATTTAAAGAAGAATTAATACCAACCCATTTCAAATTCTTCCAAAAAATTGAAGAGGAGGGAAGACTTCCAAATTTATTTAATGAGGCCAGCATTATGCTGATAACAAAGCCAAAGACACTACCAGCAAAGAAAGTACAGGCCAAGATCTCTCATAAACACAAATGCAAGAATATCAGTTCAATAGCATATTTTAAAAAATACAACATAAAAAATGAGATTTTTGTCTGAGATGCAAGAATGGTTCAACATAGGGCCAGTGAGATAACTCAGTGCAAGAATGCTTCAACATAGACCAATTAATAAATAAGATGCACTACATTAAGAGAATGAATAAAATTATATGGCAGTATTAGTCAGTGCTTACAAAAGCTTACAGAGCTGAGACCAGGTCCCTCAAAAGACTGCACACACCCTGAAGTAGATTTAATGCAGGACACAGAAATTTACAAGATTGGCGTACAGTGACTGTTTACAGAGTCAAATGTAGAAAAGTGCAGAAATTCTGTCCACATGCTTGACATCCAAAGGATCCAGTCAAAAGCCTCCCACAATGTCCTGTAAGAGTCTGCATTAGGAGGCCAAAAGGTCCACATGGGTAGACCCAGGGCTCAGCAACAGGAAGGTGAAGGGTGGGCACTAGAAACAAAAGAGCCTAGGAGGGTAGACCAGAAGGTTGGCTCTGGAAGCTGAAGGATTCACATGAAAGCCAGGAGATGACACCCCAGATGAAGGTAAAGAATGGAGGTACAGCCCCTCAAAGGCAAATCAGTTGAAATCCTTCCCTCCTGTTCTCTTGTGCTGTTCTGACAACAATCCTCCTTAAAGTGAATCTTTCATCCACATAGCCTGGCTGGGTGCTCCCCACTCAATTGGACAATTAATTGATGAACCACCACAGTGGTCCTCTTAATAAATGCAGAGAAAGCATATGACCAAATTCAACATCTTTTCTTGACAAAAAAGTCTCATATTAGGTATAGAAGGAATGCACATCAACATAATAAAGGATATATATATATATATATATATATATATATATATATATAACCCTCAGTTGTGAAAAGTTAAATGATTTCTTCTTCGGTAATCAGGGAAAATAGAGGGATGCCTTACAACTTCTCCCCAACACAGTACTGGGAATCCTAGCCAAATCAAGTAATCAGGAAAGAGAAAGAATGAAAAAGCATTCATGGTGGAAAAGAAGACATAAAACATGTTGCAGGTGACCTGTTGCAGGTGAAATGATCCTATACAGAGAAAACCTTAAAGACTCCCCAAAACTGCTGGAACTAATAAATAAATGTGTTACTTTACTTATTAATTTCTGCATTGAACATCAACCATCAGTTGTGTTTGTGTGCAGTAACAATGGAGGCCTTGAAAACAAAATCTTATGTGATGCCTGTACACACAAAATATCTTTATACAAAGTGGTGATAGTTTTGCATTTTCCTTTAGAATATTTAAATGTTTATTTTCCTTGGCCTGTAGCCCTCCCCAAGCAATGTAGTACAATATCAAACTGAAAGCATCACAGAAAACATGCTTATCTGATTCCCGAGACCAGGGAGAAGAACTCACTAACTCCCCATTAAGTATGATCCTAGCTGCAGGGTTTGTTTTATTGATTTCCTGTGCAGAAAGTTTTATCAGATTAAAAAGTTCCTTTGTATTCTTAGTCCTTTGAGTGTTTGGTTCTTTTTGAAGTTGAATTAGAGTTTTTTCTTGTTGTTGTTGTTTTTACATTTATTGAGGCTTGACCATCTTTATACACTAATATGTACAATGATGTAGTTAGATTTTACTAGAAGAAATCACGTTTGTATCTCACATGTTCATTATGCAGCTTTTTCCTTAGATTTTTAATACCAGTGTAAATAAATTGCTAAGTACTCAGGATTTTTAGTTCTCTGGAAGTATTTGTTTCAATTTGGTATTGTTTCATTGTTTAATATTTGGAAGAAAAAACTAGTAAACTAATAATTAATTTCCTAGCTATTAATAAAATAATCTGGGCCTGGAGGTGTAATTACAGATTCAATTGATAATAAACTGTTTAGTTTTTAAACTTTCTACTTATTAAAAGAATTTGTGAGTGATACCCAACTTTTAAAACTTTGGCATGAAGTTGTTTATAACATTTCCATATTATATTTTTAATGCCTATGGATGTATGTTTGTTGGTTTTTGAGATCTTCCTATGTAGTTCAGGCTAGCCTTGAACTCACCAGGTAGCCCAGGCTGGCCTCCATTCCGGGTGATTCACCTGCCTCAGTCTCCCAATTTTTTTCCTTTTTTTGGGCCAAGGTTGGCATTGTAATCCTGCTGACTTTATCTTGATGACTAAGATATTCATAAAATTCTCAGAGCAAGGCTTGTAATAAGATAAGATGTGCATGTGTGACCAGGAGTCTCATGCAAAATCACTGGAAGTCTATACCAATCAAATCTCAATTAAATCCATTTCTTCAAAATCTGAGAATCGCTTCCATCAATAATGATTTTAGGATGAAGGCATAGTCTCTGACAGTTGACATTTTTATTTCTCTTTGACAGGGTTAATATGTACAAACACTGAATAGATAAGAAAAGAAAATATTGTTGAGGATAGGAAACAAAACCCCAATATCTAAAGAAGGGAGAGTTCCAGAAAGCTAAATAACTTGCCTAATGAGAAGTGACAGGGCTAAGATTTAGATCCATGATATTTTATAAAAACCACTTTATTCAGATAGAACCTATGCACCACAACATTTGCCGGTATGATGCACAAAACTCCATGGTCTTAGAATATTCTGCATTGCACTGTCATCACCACACATCAGGATTAGAGCCTTCAGGAAGCATCACAGGTCAAGTCAGAGCCAGAAGCCTTTCCCCAAATCCTGCTTTCACTTCATATTGAGAGTTGCCATGCTCTCTTGAGCATTCAGCTCAAAATAATTTCCATCGTGATTTCTTCACTGTCCATGAGTTAAATAAAAATGTGTTGCTTAATTTTCAAACATTTGGTGGTTTCTTAATTATCTGTCTCTTATTTATTTTTAAGCCATGTATTCTGTGGTCTAAGAGACTCATTATGTATGATTCCAAGTTATGAAGTCTTGATATTTTGGAGAGCTTTTCTCTGGCTTAGCACGTGTCTGCTTTGGTCAGTAGCTCATGGTATTGATCATGATTCCTGCAGTTGTCTCATTTGGTCTATGCTCTTTTATTTATTTGGTTAATCGTGCTGTTTCAGTATGTCTGGATCCTTACTGAGCTTTTATCTGCTGGTTTTATCTGTTATAGAGAGTGCTAAAATTTTCAGCTATCTTTAGAATGTATCTAACTTTTTGATCAGTATTTGCTTTCTTACATGTTTTAGAGCTTTGTTACTAGGGAAAAGAAGAATTTGTATCTTCTTAAGTAACCTTTACCTGTATTCTTTATTTGCTAGTAATATGGGTACATTAACTTTGTTTTGTTCAGTGTCAGCTTATCTTTTTGCCTTTTTATAATTTCAAAGAGAATAAAAGCCAATAAAAATGATACAGAATTTCAAAATAAGATGATAGGAAATTAACAATGGCTATTATATTGCATATTGTTACCTTCACTTTAAAAAGAAGAAAAATAATTTATAAGAACAGTAGAAATAATACAGAATTTGAAAAAAGATGATGGGAATTCAACAATGGTTGGCATGTTGCATATTGCTGTCTTCAAAGTAGTTGTTTAAATGAGGAAAAGAAGAAAGAAATATATATATATGTATATATGTATATATATATATGTATGTATACACATACACAAGAACATGATTTTTGAAAACATGATTTATTACAAGGAACAGTTTAAGTTATCTTCAAAGTAGTGGCTGAGGTTACCAGAGATAGGTGTGAAACATTGATCAAACAATATAAGCACTAACTGTTCCTTTCAACGAACTAATAGAAATTAGTAATACAATTATCTTAGCTATCTTGTGCCACCTTTGGAATGCCTTCATTTTCAAAGTGTCCTATAAAGCCCACACAGTTGCCTTTCTTATCTTGTATGACAATTATTACTTAAGCATAATTCTGGATCTGGTTGAACTTAGTTTTATCATTTTTTTTCTCCTTACATTGGAACACACTGACTGTTTGCTGGACACGCAGATACCTCCCATTGAGATTTTGAGGTGTCACAAACAGGACCAAGCCAGCAGTCATGGTAATTTAAGTATCTTACCCTCTACCTGGGTGCATGCAAACCCCAGGTGATTCCTAGAACCAAAGATGCAGCCACACAGCATCAGGAATCTCTGAATACTGGCTTAGGGGAAGAGAGAGGACATGCAACCCATTGGGGAAATACAGTATGGAAAATTCACAGTGGGGATTTTGAAAGCTACAAGGTAAGTCTAAATTCAAATAGAATGTGGTGCTCATAGCTTATTGGCATGTGCTTCAAGGGAGCACAGATTGTAGTTTCTGGTCATCTTCTAGTAGGGTCAGAAGAGTGTTTGTCAGTTTTCATCCTCTGGCTGTGCATTGGTCTGCTTGCCACTGCTGGGATAAAATATCTGAAGAGGAGGAGAGGTTTATTTGGCCCAGAGTGCTTGAGGTTCCAGTCCAGGATCAGCGGGCTCAAAGCAGAGTCATCATGAGAAAGTCTGGGTGGACGGAAAGTGGCTCAATGCATGGAAGCCAGGAAGCAAGGAGCAGAAGTCTAGCATGAAGACAGGAAGTGGGCAGGGACCAGAGGAAGTTCCCCAGGTCACCCTGCTGTGGCCTGCTCCTACGTTAAGGCCCTGTCTCTCAGAGCTCATTTGCTAGAAATTCACCGAAGATTCCACCCATTGATGAGGTCAGTTCTCTCACAACCCAACGACCTCTCCTGAAGCCTCTTAATCCTGTCACATTGACAAAAACATTTAAAACTGCACAGGCTATAGTGGAGGAGACCACCAACCTCACACTGCCAGGTAAACTGACTTAAGTAAGTGATCTGATTTAATGCTATGAATGTAAGTTCTCTGGAGATAACTCAGTTTCATTGCTCCATATTTTGTACTTTCTGATTTTAGGATTTTCTTACTTATTTATTCTTCCATTTTCTGACAGTATTCAATGTAATTTATAGGAGACCATTGATTTGCACTGAGCTGTTGTTCTTGGCCCCATAGACCAAACCAAAGTCACATGTGTTGAAGGATCACATACCCAAGGTGAAACCAAGCTGTGTGTGAGACCCCTGAGAATTCAGTTGCCAGAGGGATAGAAAATTCTCCAAACAGGCCAGTTCTAGCCAGCATAGTAAGAAAATCCACTATGCTTCAATTTTAATAAGCAACTTTGAAATGACCAGTTGGCCTTCTCACCCTGCTTATGTTTCCCCATCCCTGTTTCCTCTAGGAACCCTTTTTGTGTGTAATCACAAATTACTAATCAGAACACTCTTTCATCACACCCACAAACATGCACAAAAGTTTAAACTGAACTTCTAATTTTGTCTTCTGATAACATTAATCAAGTATATTTTAATTTTTTTAAATCCTTGTTTGGCTTTGTATCATTGTATGATCTGATGATCTGCAGCCTTAATTTATTATACCATAAATTAATATTTGTCTTACTTTCTATGCAATAGTTTTGTAACTCTTCACCTCCATTTATGCCCATCATTTTTGCAATGTGATTTACTTTTTCATATCATTAGCCCACATGATAGTCTTAATTTTACTAAAACCCATCAGTATTATTTTATATATACCCTTATTCACATTTCTTGTTTTAAAGAGAATAAACAATAATAAAAATGAGACAGATGATTATTAATTTCCTATCTTTCAAATTTTTTTCATTATTTTTTATTCTTTTGCCACTTCCATGATTTTATCTCAAGTTGTTTTCCTTCAGTTTGAAGAAATTTTTTAATTTTTTGTTGTTTTAGTTGTCTGGAGAAAAAATATTCTCAACTTTTGTAAGGCAAGATTTTGCCTTCAATTTTGAAATCTACTGTCATTTTCTCACAAATTTTAACTTCAGTTTTCTTATTCTTGCTATTTTAGCGGTATTATTCCATTGTCGTCTGACTTAGACATTTGGTTTTGGAAAGTCAGTCATCAGTGTTATAGCTTTTCATGTGAGGAGGATGCTCCTTCTTTCTAGATCTCAGGGCTTTTTTTCTTTCGATTTTTTTGTTTGTTTGTTTGTTTTCAGAAGGTGAATGTGATGGGATAGAAAAGTTTCTTTGTACTTAGTCTACCAGGGTCCACTGGGCTTTGTGATCTAAGTCTCTCTCTCTCTCTCTCTCTCTCTCTCTCTCTCTCTC
>NDGN011558673.1:0-10146 GCA_002564285.1 Tympanoctomys barrerae | reverse complement strand
TTTCTTTCTTTCTTTCTTTCTTTCTTCTTTCTTTCTTTCTTTCTTTCTTTCCTTCTTTCTTTCCAGTACTGGAGATGGAACTCAGGATCTCACACTTGCCAGGCATGTGCTTAGGCCGCTGAGCTATATCCAGAGTCCTCAGTATTACAATGTCAGGATATGCCCTGTCTTCTACAACTCTGCAGACCAGCTACCTAAGGCACACAGAAGCGATGGAAATTACTCAGTATCAAAAGGTAGTAAGTGGGATGGAAAGGATTTGAATTCAGGCAGGTTGGTACTGAGTTTCCTCTGCTAGTCACTACCCTCTTCTCTACCACCTAACTCTTTCACTTGAGTCAGAGAACCTATGGCTCATTACTTGTTTTCTAATGGTGTTTACTCTGAGTGCTGATGTTCCATAGCTCTAAACTAAATGCCATGGGTGAAAAAAAAGCTTCAGGTGTCAGAGTAATTAAGCAGCATTTGCATATTTTCCTTCACATTAATTCTATTAGAGAAAAAAAAATTAGTCTAAATCCCTCCTATCTAAACATTTGAGACGCAAGTTGTAGCAATCCTAAACTATAACCATTAATGTAAATTGATCATTTTTCTCTTTTTCATCTCGCACTGATGAGTATTGGGCTCCCAGCTCAGCAAGAATAGATTGAGCCAAGTAGAGAAGGCAACAGGTACCGCAGAGACTCACTCCCAACCTCACCTGTAGCGTCCGGTGTCTCTGTGATTGATGACTGTGTTGTGAGAGCCAGCTTCACGCGCCTGCCTACGGGATGCCTCGTATCTAATCCGGTCAGGGGATCCTCTCATTTCCTATCCCCTGCTTCATTTCACTCTTCTCTGTTATGTTATGCTTCTTTCTGTGCTATGTTTTCTAAGTCCTAATGAGTTTCTCAAAATGAGAAATATATTGATGCAGTTCCGGAAGACATACTGTATGCAGCAACTGCACGGCCCCGTTTTCACTACTAAAATGGTAGATTACAAGGGCTGAGAAGGTAGCTACAGAATCAGTAGCTACGTTGGATATTACATAATAACTATTTTTTCTTTGTACATATTTGAGTTCTCTAGATATAAGGTAGTGTAATGTCAACAATCAGTGTCCGCCCAACCACCAAACTGCTAAGTGGATTAAAGTGCCTAAAAGCAAGTACAGGGGCTGGCGGTTCAATCCCCAAGACAGCCATACTGGCCACACCCTCGGGGCAAGCTGAGAGGGTAATTGAGATTGGGCGTGGTAGCACATGCCTGTAATCCCAGCTCTTGAGAGGCTGTAAACAGGCAGATCACTATAAGTCTGATCTAATAGTGAGACCTTGAACACCCTGTAAACCTTTCCCTAAAAAATACAAAAAAAAAAAAAAAAGAAAGAAAGAAAGAAAGAAAAGAAAAAGAAAAAAGAAAAAAAGAAAAAAAAACACCAAAACAACGAGTGTTGATAGAGACCATTGATTCTGGATGATAGTGATACAGGGATGTAAATTCATTGGTGCTAATACCTGCCATTCTGATGTTAATGTTGATATTACAGGAGGTTGCACAAGTGCAGGGGAAGTGGGTAGGGAACTGTCCATGCATTCCCATTCCCCTCATCTTTTTCTGTACCTAAAACAGAAAAAAAAAAAAAGAAAAAAGAAAAAAGAAATATGTATTTTTTTCAAAAGATGTAAAAGAAAAAATGTTTTTTTAAATACTCACATTCAACACAGAACACTTCTGTGATCTGAGGTGTGAGGATTTTCCCCCACACTGAACAATTCTCTGACAACAATTCTTCCATGGTACAATTTAATTTGAATTAGTATGGTCCATCTGCTGCTAAGGTCCGATAGGTATGATGGTTGAAGAGATCGGTCAACTTGTTTGGATTAATAAATGCCTAGCCTGTCAGTGAAGCAGTTTTAGGTGGTCTGGGTGGGTCATGAAGTAGTGACCTTGGATAACTTAGCTGGTCATCAGCCGCTCCTTCCCCAGCTATGTTTCCCTGGTCTGCTTTCCAGCGCCCATGAACTAAGTAGCTTTGTTCCTTCACCCTCTACGCTATGATGTTCCTGCCTTGGATCCAGCCCACCTTGGACTAAATCCTTGAATCTATGAGCCAAATAACTCCCTCCTCCTTTAAGTTCATGCGTTGGGTTTGTATTCTAGTGACAGAATCATTGGCTAATGCACCAAGTTAAGGCCTACATTCTATAAGGCCGCCTCCCTCCCAATTCAGTCACAATGTGTAGATTCCAAGTTACCTACAATTTGCTACCAATCCAAAGTTCTCATGACCCCTCATCTTGAGCTCAAATATGTTAGAAAGGGTGGAAGAATTCAGGGAAGCTCTTTGCTTACATTTATTTATTGTAAAAGGCTCCAACTCAGGACATCCAGAAGGAAAAGAGTCATGGGGCCAGGTCTGGGGGGCACATGCTTGGAGCTTCCATACCACCCTATAGCTCTCTGCCCTCCAGGGGCTCAGCAGCATAAAGCCTCTTCCATCCTTTCCTTTGGGTTTTTCAAGAAAGACCTCATTATACAGCTATGATTTGGCACGCACCTATAATCCTAGCTCTTGAGAGACTGTAAACAGGCAGATCACCATGAGTCGGATCTAGTAGTGAGACCCTGAACACCGTGTAGACCCTTCCCTATACAGCTATGATTATTTAAAGACCTGGCCATCATGATTGAGGGAACTTTCCACTGACTCCTGAGATGACTGTTCTCCTTCATGGTGGGACTAAGGAAGACATTTTCAAATTCCATCCCCTAACTTAAACTGAAGTGTTGTTGATAGTTCTGCATAACAAAAGGATTTCTTTTTATAGTCATTGCTCTTACCACCCAGGAAATGCTAAAGACTTTAAGGTCTCTGTGTGAGAAATGGGAGGAAAACAAAGCACAGATTTCTTATCATAGGGCTGAAGAAACTAGAAACTATGACAGGGATCTGTCACTAATTATATTGCTGTACTGCTGGGCTTTTTCAATAGAATTAGTGAAGACATTTAGATTTTAATAATGACATGCACATTTGAAAAAATGGCAGTAGGTCTTCCAAGATAGAAAAATTAGTACTAGATGAACACATGCACTATTTATAATTCTAGCATTCCCTTAGACTATTCTTCCAGCAAAGAGATATTCTAAAGACAGTTAATTTCCAAACTGAAATATATGGAACAAAAAAATAAAAATCTCATTTAGGTGCCTGGGGCAAACGTCTAGAGGCAAGAGGTATGCTGACCTCTTGGCTAAAGAAACCAAAAACAAACAAAAAAAGGTTATGGTTTTTGTTGTTGTTGTTGTTGTTGTTGTTTTGCATTTAGGACAGGATCTACAGGGTTTACAGGGTCTCACTGTGTAAATCAGACTCATAATGACCTTCCTGTTTATAGCCTCCCTAGTGCTGGGATTATAGGAGTGTGCCACCACCCCCAGTCTCAGTCTCCCTCTCAGCACGCCCTGGGGACAGGCCTGCACAACCAGCCCAGGAGCAAACTCCCTGCCAGTGTGTCTGCCTAAGCAGGTGCCTTAATCCACTGAGCTATTTGTCCTGCCCTATAAAAGAAAATTTAAATAATATTTATTTTTAGGTCTACCACAGCATTTATAGTAATTAGGGAATGGCTCAAAAAACAAACACTAATTCACTCAGAACAATGGTAGTAGCCACGTGCTTCAAGGACTCACACAGATACAAATCTGTCGAAAATAAGCTCACAATGCACAAATCCAGAAAAATGAGTAACAAGGAAAATGAATCACCATGAGCAAAATTCAGTAGAGCCGGATAACAAAGAACTCATGATGGGCCGGGGAGATGGCTCAGTAGGGTAAGCACTTACCTGGCAAGCTCAAGGGGCTGAGTTCAATCCCTGGTTCTAAAAAACAAAAACAAAAACAAAACAAAAAACAAAAAAAAACAAAAAAAAACCCTTATGATAATGTAACCTAGTTCTAGGTTTCAAATATAATACAATGTATTATATGTTATGTATTAATTTAAAATTATACTAATCTAATTTAATATATTAGATATAATTAAGTACATGGAGAAAATAAAGATAAAAATGTTTGTAAAATGGTCTAAATTACCACAACATTTCCACATAATGCAGAGATCAAAAAAAATAAAAAAGTAAACTTAAAAGCACCTAAAACTGAATAAAATAAACTTATCACTCGGAAAATATAAGGGATACTGTTCATTATAACTGATGTTGAAGTCATAGTTACATGTACAACTATATGATATATCATTTGAGAAAGGTCAACATCATTTATTTTTCAAAAGTAAAACCAGAAAAACAAGACAAAAGAGAATAAATCTAAAGCAAACAGATGGATGATCAAAGCAGAAGGAAAATCCACATTGGAAAGAATCAATTTAGCCTAAAGTTGCTTTTGTAAATAGATCTTTATTTATATAGATCAACTCATTAGACAAACCTGCAATTAAGAGAAAAAGAGAGGCAGGACAAGTACATAATTAAAAGTGTTAAATGTTTAAAAGGCTTTGCAAGATGGAAGATAGATACCATGGGCATACAATATTAATAGAATGAGCTTGATAGAAATAATTTGAAGTTTAGATCTCTTTAAAAATATAACTTACTGCTCGAATGGTATAGCTCAGTAGCACAGCGCCTGCCTAGCAAGCATAAGTCATGAGTTTGATTGCCAGTATACAATAAATAAAATAAAAATAAAATAACTTACAAAACTATATAAAGAAAAGATGAAAATCATGGTGGGACTAGTTGTCACATATTAACTTAGTTGTAGAACATATACATTTTCCATACTTCACATCCTATCCCTTTCAAAGGGCAGTGACCTCCAATAGACCACAAATTTTCATACAGAATAAATACTTCATAACTCTTTTCATAAAAATTAATAGCTTTAATATCAAAATTACATAAAGACAATGTAAAAACTATACTAGAGACCAGGTTCTTTATTAATAAACATGTGCCCCTATAGATTAAAAATTTGCAGGCTGAATTCCTCAGTTAAAAATGAACACAAAATAACCAGACCATTTTCATTTTTCACAGCAATTCAATAATATATTTACATTAGAAAACTATAACTATACCTCATCAATTAATAGGTAAAGAGGTTAAGAGGTAATAGGTAAAGAGCAATTGCCCTTCTCAAAAATACGAAAAATCATTCAACAAATTTCAAATCCTCATTTATGACATAAAACATTCACAGAACTAAGAATAGAAGAATTTCTACTACTCTTATTTCTTGACAGCAAGAAGTAACAAAGATATTCTAAAGGAAGTAGCCCAGCATGCTTGTGGTCACATCAACAGTTCCACATAGTATAGGTCACTTCATTTGGGTAGGAAGACAATTACGTGGTATTGACAGAGTTAAAGATGTGGCGCTCAGCAAAAATATGCTGCTTTAAGATACTGGTCATGTCAAGGTGAAATCACCTGATGAATGATAACTGCAGGAAGGATCCTTTGGCCTCAATTTCTCTACATGAACAAATTCTTGAAGATTCTTTGGGGTGTTCCTTACATACCAAGGCTGAAAAAAAAAATGACTTCTAGAGTCTGGTGGTTGGGGATACGGGGAACCTGAATAAACAAATTCTGAAGTAGCCCATACTTTTTAGTGACTTCCACCTCTTCCATGTATGTCCCAATAATATCCCTAGGATTGCCTGTCTGGTCCAAGTATCCATTTGGCCTGTTGTTTCTTTGCACATTTATTCACCTTTTTCTAAAATATTTATATGCATCGTATGCTGGTCTTCAGATTTCATTCTCTCGTGAAGCTCTGTATGTACATATCAAATGAATAAAACCTATTGATTTTGTGAATTAGCTCATGTATTCATGGGGTCCCAAGGTCCAGCCAAAGAGCCTGCCTGCATAAGAGCTAAGTCAAGATGAGTGGATCTCCCCTCTCTCCATATCAGTGCAAGGAAGAGGCTGGAAAGGACCTATCACAGCTATTTGGGGGTAACATAATTTTCTGCTCAGAAAACTGAAAAGACTCTTCAGGAATTCGTAACAGGCCTTTCTATTTTTAAACATCTATGTATAAACTTTCAATATTTCTGTTGTTCACTCTAAAACTTTTTAAAAGAACGGTTTATGCAACAGACTTCCATTTCCCAATCTCTCACTTTCCAATGTATTTGAAAATACATTCCTCCTAAAATTACTAGCCTCGTTGTGTTCAGGCCTTGCTAGCACTGAACGTTATCCTCACCTCTTTGAAACACTCTCCTCTTGGTATGAACAATCCCTCTCTTCCTTTGCCTCCTAATCACTTTTTCCCTCTGTCGGATCTCTTGTCTTTCTATCATTTCGATGTTCTCTCCTAAGGGATACCAAGCCCAAGGATTTAAACATCAGATTGATGACATAATTCAAGATTAGCTATCATAACTTTAGTGAGGTTTATGAATAAAATGATTTTCAAAAAGATCATTTGATTTGAGTTGAAATTTCAGAAGTAATTAAAGATGTAAGTAAAGATAAAATAGGAAGACACATGAAAGACACTGGAAAAAATAGAAAACTTAGAAGCAAAATCACACATATATACAAAAGATCATTTGAGAAAGTGTCCATTACAAATCAGTAGGGAAGGGACTGGCCAAATAGTTCAGTAGATTAAAGAGCCTGGACTGCTGTGTCAGCCCCGCCTCCTGGGCTCATTGAGATGGCAAGTTAGACTAGGCGAGGTGGCCCGCGCCTGTAATCCCAGCTCCTGGGAGGCTGTAAACAGGACAATCACTGCAAGTCTGACCTAGTAGTGAGACCATGAACACCCTGCAGACCCTTCCCTAAAATACAGAAAGAAAAAAATCAGTAGGGAACTGACGGAACATTCAACAAATATCACCTCATATATTCTTGAGACCAGGTCTGACATAGTTACTAAAATAGACTGTGTCTACAAGACAAAATGACATGTGTCAACAATGGCTTAGAATGAGATATATGAACAAGAACCTCTCTCAAGAAATCCTCCAAATTTCAATAAATTGCATATAACATACTATAATAAATAATCTAAAGTTTAATTTGGAAAATTCACTACATACATGTAAGAATTTCTAAGAAGCCTACAGGAAAAGTGTAAGGCAAAGCATAAGAATGAATGACATTTAAACACACAAAAATATGGTATCTTATTGGGCTTAGACTGGAAGAGAATGCAAAAGCAATTTATCTCTTTACATATTGTACATTGAATTCTTGAATTAAGACTATAGTTTTATATTAATCATTAATGATCATTGCAGCTCTAAAACATTTAAAGGTCTTCAAAATATTTGAAATGAGCACTAGAGGAAAGAAACATGTCCCTTACTGAACTTAAGTATGAGAGCTAGTGCATTTATTAAAACTATCTAGTAAAACATCAATGGAGTTAGAGGAAACAGTTGAAGGAAGGTAGACTGTAAAATCTGGAAACCAGATTCCCAATTTAACTGTTGCTAAATAATTTTGAGATTAAGACATATTGTTCCTTGACTGGAGGTAAGTTTGTCACCTTTCTGGAAATCAGTTAAGTGTTATGGGAGTTTTGACCAGAAGTGGACACTAAATTAGTTTTGAGCATGCTTCTGTCCTAGTGACATGTATTTCTACATATTTTGTGTGCTCTGTCTCTGTGCAAGGTGTTACAACTGATGCAGGACAGGCCCACACTTGACAGTACTTTATAACCTGCTAAGCAGGAAGTTGAAACTGTTCACAAGCCACGTGCTCTCGTTTCTTATTTTAGTTATTCCGTAGTCAAAGCATGAAAATTCAAATGGTTACATGGGTTGTCACTAAGTTTTTTCAGATAGTAAATTTAAGTCCTACTATAGAATCTTTAAAGCTATGAAAAAAAAAAACCTAGTCACAATATTTTGTTAGCCTCCTCTGACAAGAAGATTGACTGGCAAGAATCATTTCTTCTCACTTCTGTAGGGCCATCTAGTCTTTGTGTTCTGCAGTTGCTCTTGTATGCCTCAGAAGCAATCAGAAATGGGACCCCTCACCCCTGTCACGTCCTTGAGGCTGAGCACACTGTGGAAAGAGAATTGCCTTCTCTGTGGTTGCCTCAACCTGACTCCCACCTGTTGGACAGCCTGTGCCTGTGATCTGTTATTCAACTAAAGGACTTCAGTAGGAAGTTGCTAGAATGTCAGTGGATGCTAAACCTTAGTTCAGCGTGGAGGATTTCCCACTCCTTGATATCATAGGCAGATGGATTTCTCAGAGCCGTGCAACACTCTGTTAGAACACATTTTTCTCATAACAGGCTACTGAAGCCAGCAAAAACTCTAAGAAAGAAAAACACCACCCCGCAAAAATCAACACTGTCTCACCTCAGAGTGCCTGTAATTAAGACGTAGTTCTTTTGACTTACCCTCATGTAGAAACAGTACATCATATAAACACAGGTACAGGTAATGAAATGTGAGGCAGACTTTTTGAATGAGCAACACATTTCCCCCCAAGAACAGAGTGACTCTTAGGCCACAGGTGTTTTGGTAATTGCACCACGCTAGGAATATATCATGTTTAACGGGCCTTGTACTCACATTTCCACCTCGGTGGAAATGAGCGGCCCGATCTCAGTACCTGCGTCTGAGTATCAGGTATGCCGTGAGTCTGCGCTGCTTAATAAGGCTTGGCACACTGAGCTGGGCCTGCAACTCTCGCTGCTCGTGCTCTGCTATTGATTAGTCATGGGATGAAGGTAAATCACTTGGCCTTAGCATGTCTACATTTCCTCATGTAAAACAGCTCAATATTCCTGAAGAGTTTTCCAGACCTTGTATAAGACGTAAAATTTTAATTCTCTCCCAACCAAATGAAAATAAAACACATGAATATTGATTCTAGATGCCAGAAAGTGGGGATTTTGTTGGTTGAGATTTGGATCACCATTTTGACCAAAGGGAAGTAAATGATGAGAGTACAAAAGAGTTTATTCTAAACTCTATCGTATTGATTAAATTCCAAAACCTTCCATGTTGTTTGTTCTACTAGAAGTCAAATGTCAACAAGTGAGGGCACAGCCTTACCTATCACAATTGTATTATGCTGCATTTTGTGTTTACAAGATATAATTCTGTTTTATTAATACTTTAAAACTTTTCTTTATGAAATGAAAAAGAAAAGTTTGTACAATTAAAACATAAGCTCTAAGTGACAAAAAGTAAAGAAATATACAAACATATATTTGTAAAATGTAATATACTTAAATTCAACTTTTTTGGCATGCTATGTGCACATAAAAACTCCACACAAGAAAAATAAACATATATCACAGAAAAAGGAAAGAGATTAAGAGACAGGAGGAAACAGGATGGAGGGAAGGAAGGGAAAGATTTTTAGAAAGGAATTAATATTGTTATGTCCATGTATCAACTTCTCACAAGAATGTAAACATTATACACCACTCACGCATACAAGTAAACTAAAATAAAAAGTCGTCATATGATTCTTGCTATTCACCAAAGAAAATGACAACGTTTTATCTAGCAAAATAATTGTACTGCTGGTAGGGAGTAGGAAAAGTTATTGAGAGCAAGAGTTCCTGAGAGACAGGAAGGGACCGGAAGAAGGTTGCCAAACCATTGTATTATGATTGTATTTGGGGCTCATCACTCTGTTCTGTCCTTATACAGAAACATCAAAGTCTGTAGCACTTTCATTTATAATGCAATTAAATGAATAACGTATTTTAGGGTAGATTGAAAGCTGGCCCCAACTTTTCTCGCTTCCTAAATCTCCGACACCTGCTATTCAAGTCTAAAAGTCTCCATCTGTTTTAACTCCAGTTTCATCATGGGATTGTCCAGCACACAAGATTCAGCAACCACAAGACACACAGAGGATAGGAACATACTTGATTGTCTGTCATTGCCGTGGGGACACTCTGTCTAGGATTTTGGGAGATACAGGGCTCGTCAAGTTGAATCAACCCCCGGGCCAATATGCTCATGGCCAAGGTCAGCAGAGCTGACTAGACAACCACCCTAACTGGGCAGGCTTCGTACTGCGTGCCACTGGGGCTTAGCGTGGTTGATTTTTCAGTAAGAACTATGTGATTTATGTCTATCTGCCATATTCTCTTTCTGTAATCACAAACACAGGATTTAATTTTAAAATT
>NDGN011558672.1:2926-14551 GCA_002564285.1 Tympanoctomys barrerae | reverse complement strand
GCTAGCCCCTCTTCTCCCTTAAATGGAAAGATCTCAGTTCTGAACTCAAAACTCAACTGACCTAAACTCAACTTTCCAAAGGTTCAAAAACTTGTTTACCCTCTTTTGAGAAGCTCTCAGAGCTGACCTTGCTAGTTTCTCAGCACAAAATATCACTGCACTTCTGATTAATGACACCCAAGCTGCCTACTAGAACAGGCTCAAAATCTCTGCTGCAATTTCTAGCAGAAACTGGCTACAAGGTATCTTGGAAAAAGGCATAAATCTGCAAAATGTCAGATATCTGGGATTTCACTTAAAATAGGAATGCCATGTTCTTAGACCAAAAAGATAGGTCATCTGCTCCATCCTGGTCCCAAACACAAGACTTAAATTTCTCGAAGCTTCTGGCTTCTATAGAATCTGGATCCTTGAATACACACACACACACACACACACACACACACACACACACACACGCACACACACTTCTTACTTAGACTTTCAGCCGCTGGGAGTGCTCAGTGGCTTCCCTGTACTAGCACTTGGATCCAATCACTAAAGCTTCCTCCTCCTTTTGTCTCTGTGCTCTAATACCTACTGTCCTTCCAATCAAAAACACTGACAAGCTCACTGTAGGCCAAGACCTAACTGTCCAGGTGCCACATATTGTAATGTACCGCCTGAATTCAACAGCCAGATAACATTGTACCAACAACTCTTATGCAGAAATCCTTGCCTGATTCTTGAGGCAGTAAACTGCTCAGTCCTGCTAAGTACCTGTCCACCAAGCTGGGCCCACCAGATCATGGTTATTTGGCACTGACTGGTAGACTGCTCTTGAGCTGACTAGACTTACAAATAAACCCCTGGACAGATGCTGAGTGCATCCTGTTTATGAATGGAAGTAGCTCTGTTAGGAATCGAGTCCAATAAGTGAGATAAACTATGGTCACCTTGTACAAAGTTATTTTTGTCAAGACTCCCACAGGGATGGTCTGCACAATGAATCTACAACTGGTCTGAAAAAGAAAAGCTCTCCTGCTTTCTGTTGCTGTTTGGAAACCAAGAAAAATAATAAAACATCCTGAGTTATGATGGAAAAATCCATAATACCCCATGCTTGGCCAGTGTCTGCTCCATTGTCACCAGTGATGCCAAATCTGTGCTCAAAGCTTAAGGGCCACAGATATCTATTGTATTTATATGCACCTACTCAGGTTGGCTTGGGAAATCCCCTGTCCAAACTGAGAAAAAAACAGAAGCTTATAGAGTCCTGCTATGACAACAGGCCTACATTAGCAGATATAAAACACATAAGCCATAAAGCTCTAAAATGAGTTAAGAAATAAAAACATAACCCAACAGGAATAGCCAGTAATCAGATCTAAAAGACTAGCCACATCCATAGACACCCCTGTATACACAGAGAACCCAGGTGCATATTAACTGCTTCTAGAGCTCTTAAAGTTTAAAAAATATAGCCTTAGATCTGCCATTTAAATGACTGCTGGAGAATTTACCTGGACCAAAGCTCACTCTAATATTCATATTAACTACCTCTACAAGTTTCAGAAATCTAGCCTTAGATCTGCTGAAAAATTCCCCTGTGCCAAAAAGCTCTTTCTGAAGAGATGCCACACTCAAACTCCTGTTTTAGTCACTCTGGATGCTGATGAGTCCACACAAGGCTAAATCTTGAGGACCTTGTTCACAGCACTGCTCTGTACCTCAGTGTATTACTCCCCTTGATTTGTGCGCTTTTTCAGTCTGCTTACGTGAATCCTGCATCTTGTTTCAGAGCTTCTGTTTGCTACAGTATTATTCGCACTTGGTTACTACTGTGCTCATCGGCCAAAATAATGATTTTTAACCCTTGCACTGCATAAACTGTGTACTTTGTGTTAGGCTTTATTTTGAGGGATCTATGCATGATCTCATTAAATCCTTAATATTCTAAGATACACTGCTTATTTTATGAATAATAAATTAAGCTAATAGAACAATGACTAAATTGCCTTATGTAACAGTGTAGAAGTAGCATATCATAATTCTAATATACATATAAGTATGACTCTAATAACCACTTTTTGTCTATTAAGATGTTCTGCCTTATTTTAAAATAAAAATACAGGCCCCATAACAATTATTTCTTTACTTCTTTTCAGTTATAGGGAAGATTGATGTGTCTAAGAGGATTGACGCATCTATGGAGGACTGATATCTTTACATACATACACATACATAGATGTACACAATTGCACACTTGGACATATGGATATACATGCACATGTGGTTAGAGTCACATGCATGCAACACAAATATGTATAAATATACATATGCACGAACTATTGAGCTGTATTACTTTTGCATTGCAGGGTGTTTACATTACTTTAAAATTCCTTTTAAAATTTATGAAAAACGAATTCACCCCAAGCATTTCATACCTCTCTTTTTGATTGTGTGGCAATCACCATTTGCAACAGCTTATTTTTTCAATGTCACTCATAAAGTTTTAAGTGTTGTTCTACTGTGTCACTTTCCTATAATTCTTATGGTTTCTACTGTAAATTTTAAAGAAACTCTCATACCCACTTAGAATTTATGGGACATTCAGCTTATAATTGAAATGGATTGAAAGATGTTTGGAAAAAAGTGTTTGTGATTGCATGCTGGGATTTAGTTGAAAGAATCCTTCTGGTCTTTGATTATTCTCAATGGCATGATTATTGATTTCTCAGTGGCCACAAAATGGAGCTGCTTTTCCAGTACTCTCATGAAGAATTTGCTGGAAACCAATGTACTCAAAGAGCAATGCTAACACAAGAAGTGCCTGTGAGGGAGAGGAATGACTGCAGATGGGGTCCTCATTGAGAGTGAGTGCTTTTCTCCAGCTAGAAGGTGCTTTCTACCTGCTTTTTGCTTCTTTGAGTTGAACAATGCTGTGGCTCTTTGTTCCAGGATATAGGAATGACAAATTTTGTGTGTATAAGAGGCACTTGAATAGCTAGGGGCCTTCAGAAAATAAAAATGCAGCAGGGTCAGAATTGATTTTCCTTGCTCTGTAATTTGAGAAATACTAGATTTGGCAGCAAGAGGAAAGAAAAGGGCCAGTGAACAAATCTGTTCTTGGCTGACTTATATATACCATTGAGGTTCTGCTGGTCCATGCTATGGGAAATGGGATGTTTGGCTCCAAATAGAAAGTGTGCCCCGCATTTAGAGTCCATGGTGAAAGTTTGATGGTAAATACTTCATTCACCCAATGATGCAGTTAGACCTTTCAGAGATTGTTTTCAGAGGTAGTTCCTCTACAAATTTCCTTAAGGGGCAGACTGGCTCTCTCACAGGGGCTCTTGCAAAAGTGCAACTAAGTCATAGGATTGAGTTAAGACAGGCAGTATTAAATTTACGAATGCAAGTCTTAATACAGTCTGTGACAACTGAATCTCTGAGTTGTATATGTTTTGTTGGAGCAATTATATTTTTCAAAAATGTGCATTACACAGTTCACTGCAATTTGGAGGGAGAGAGAGAAAGCGAGAAGGGGAGAGAGAGAGGGAGAGGGGGAGAGAGACAGAGAGAGAGATAGAGAGAGAGAGAGAGAGAGAGAGAGAAAGTTTAAGTTTGAGGACTCATGGCCAGTATGAGTAAGCAGCTTCATTCTATGTTTTATAATGGAGATTAGTTAGCAGTCACAATGTATGCTTTCAAGAAATGTTGAAATCCTAAAACTTTGTGTCTGTGAAGGTTACCTTATTTTGGAATCAGGATTTTGTCAAACATTTTAATATTTGAGGTAATTGTGGGGAAGCCCTAATCCAATATGATTGGTGTCCATTTACAAAGGGAAAATTTGGATACAGAGACAGACAGACAGACAGAGAGACACACACAGACACACACACACACACAGAGCACCATATTAGCAGAAAGAGAAGATAAAGTGACAAGTCAAGGAACACTACAGATTATCAGCAAGTCAGCAAAGGCTGTAAGAAAGGTGTGGAATAAATTGTCCCTTGTAGAACTTCTGGAGGAGACCTGTCAATACCTCCATCTCAGACTTTCATAGCCTTTTATCACTATGAAAGAATGTTTCTGTTGCTTATATCATCCTGTCTGGCCAGCCAAATAGCTCAGTGGATTAAAGTGCCTGCAAGCAGGCACAGGGGCCAGGGGTTCAATCCCTGGGCCTGCCATGCTGGGATAGAAAGCCGAGGCTTTCTGAGATAGAAACTGAGACTGGGTGTGGTGGCTCATGCCTATAATCCCAGCTCTTGGGAGGCTGTAAAGAGACAGATCACTATGAGTCCTATCGAGTAGTGAGACCCGGAACACCCTGTAGACCCTTCCCTAAAATACCAAAATAAAAATAAAAATTAATAAATGAAATCATCCTATTTGTACTTTATTATAGTAGCCCTAGGAAATAATAAAGAATTCTTGGTTAAATTTCAGTTAAAAAGAAGCACCAAGGTTAAAATATACATATATATGAAAAGTATTTGGTTTTTTAAAAAAAGCCAAGTGGAAAACTTCTGATGCTTCCAATACAGAACTGTTCTGCTCAAAGAACAAGGCCTCTAGATGCTAGTAAAACAAGGTCTAATTCATACTTTCTGACTTGGATGTCCGTCTTAGTTTTTTGCTGTTGTTGTTGCTGAGATAAAAGGCCCAACACCTACAAGTTAAGGGAGGGGAGGTTTATTCAGATCACAGTTTGTAGAAGTTTTAATCTATAATCAGCTGGCTCCAAGGTACAGTGTCTTGTCTGAGGGGAGCAGTTCATGGCACCCAAAAGGTAGCAAATGCAACCTTGGGAGGACAAGACTTTCTGTCCTTGATGCTGTATGCAAGCTACCTGTCCTCACACCTTTAATCCCAGCCAGAACTGTGCTAAAACAACCAGCAGATGGATTTACCAGTCACACCTCCTTCTTCCCAGCATCACACATTCTTTTTTTTTTTTTGCGGAACTGGGGATTGAACTCAGACCCTTGCACTTGCCAGGGAAGTGCTTACTCTTCTGAGCCATCTCCCTGGCCCCCATCACACACTCTAGATCCAGCCTCCCCCTAAAATCCCCACCTGCATGGCTGCTAGACACAACCCTGATAGTGTGCAACTGAAATTTCATAGCATGACTGTGTATTGCACAGTCTTTAGTTGAGTTGTGAGGCAAATCTTTGATTGTCACTCAATCATCAAATTATACAGTAGCTTAAAAGAATCATGATCAGAAAAGTCTGAGGGTCCTTCATATATATTCAAAATGGCTATACCAGATTCAAATTAAGGTCTTGTATCTTTTTTTAATGATTCTGATCTCTGTGTGTTCTCAGTGACTAGCTTTGTATAGACTATTGTTTACCTGTGCTAGTATTGCAAGGCTGAAGTCAATGAGAAAGTATTGATTTCGCATAATGATTTTATATAACACACATGTGCAATGGCTTTTCATCTTGACAAGGAGGAGAGACAATAGATGGGCTGGTGGGTTCTCTGGATTCCTTCATTAAATTCTCCATGGGATGCCATCTTTGACTGGTTATGAATACATGTATCTGACAGGAGATCAATTGTTCAAGCAGAGTGGTAGAAATAGGCAGATTTTTGCCTTAAAAAGCCTAAAATGATTTCAATGTCCTGTGATTACTTTCTGGGAGAATACATTTTATTTTATTTTGTGTTTAAGTTTGTGTACTTTAGCTTGAGTTCAGCTGTTAGAAGTAATGGTGAAATCAACAGAGCTGGTCTTGGATCTTGATGGCTTCCAGAGATGCTATGAAGTCCTTGGATCTCAGAATCAAAAGGTTGCAGGGATCAGATAGCACTAAAGCCTGCTTGTCCCTGATGACTTTCCAAATGATTAGAACCTCTTTTGGCGTTATTCAGAAGTCAGTATAGTCAGTGAATGTTGGATTCCTGGTCAAGCAACGACCAATGATGACACCATGTGCTACGTGTATGGATAACACCAGCCTTTGTTTATTTTCATTTTATTTTACTTTTTAAAGTTTTGATTGTTACAGGGTCTCACTACACAGCTCAGACTCATGGTGATCCTCCTTCTTTCACGCTCCCAGTGCTGGGATTACATGCATGTGCCAACCACCAGCCTGTAAATAATCATCAATGTCCATATTGATCTAAGGTAAAACTTAGCATTCCAAGAAATGAGGTTTTAACTCTGTTATATGTCCCTCCTCAAGACCATCCCTAGTCCCCAAGATAATATCTATCATTGTTCAAGATACACATTTCATCTGAGCCCAGAAGAGGCCTAGGTAGTCTTTTATATAGGCTACCTGGGCAGTCATGACTAATAGATGAGTTTATCATTCATGGGAAATCTGTCACAGGGCTCAAATAAGCATATAGTCTTATGCCTTTTGCCTGTCCTGAAATAAGACCAGATTGCTAGTGGAGTAGTAGAAACCTTATTATCCCAAAGAAAAAATTTATATGGCCAGAATATCGAGACCCATATCCCATGAGTGTGGAGTGGAGGCTGCTAACTCCTGGCTGTGAGCCATGTGGAAGACATGAGAGTCATCTTGGACAACTTTTTCCAGTCATCATCTGCAGTCTAAGGTCAAGTGGTTAGACTCAGGCCACTCAGCATCAGACAAAGCAAATCATGTGACAAAATCACATCAGAGATTACTGATGTCATAGTCACAGCCAAGAAAAGATGGATTGGTACCCTGATAACTCAAGCTTCTCCAGGTCTGACTAGGAACATGCTCCACAGGGGAAAAAGTGGGAAGACACGTTCTGCAGTGAATTAGAGGCTCTCTCTGTGAAATCTGGCAGCTGGATTAGTGTTCTTGGGTCAAGTTCTCAAGTATTTATTAGTGTAAATTATTTGCAATAATAAAAGAGAAGCCAGGGAGGAAAGGGACATTGGCATCTGTGAAGCTTGGCACTTTGAAATCTCTTTAATCTTAGCCTCAGGAAGTAAGTGGTATAATTTTCTTTTCTAGATGTGAGAGGTGAAGTCCAGCCTAAGGGCCCTACCTGAGGTCAAGAGTAAGAAGGTGCAGAAATGGGATTACATTTGAGTCTGCCCACATGCCACCCTCATCCCCAGGGCATTGGCTTCTACTATATGATGTGGCTTTTCTTAAAAAAGAAGCCATGCCTGGCATAGCATATATTTGGGCTCTTCCAATTGCTATTATTATTAATTTTGTTTTGGCTGGCTCAGCCCTCCCTGAGGGCGGGGCTGGCATGGCATGTGGTACCTGGGATTGAACCGTGGTCCCCTGGGCCTGCCTAAGCTTGACTAAGCAGGTGCTTTATACTGCTGCGTGATCTCGCTGGTCCCATCTTCCAATTTTTAAATAGCATCTCATTATTGTTTCAGTTTCTCAACTGCAATAAGCATTGAAGCAGACTGATAAAATATTCTCACCTGTCTATCTAAGCTTCGAGGCTCACATTAGCAATGATTCTGACATTTCTGAGGTCGCCCCTTCTCCTTTCTTTAACACAGAGGCACAGTTGGGCTCCACAGTTCACAATAAAAGCAAAATGGCAGGAAATTTCAAGTGCAAGCGTGATTCTTTCAGACAAAGCACCAAGAGAGCAAAGCTATTAAAATTTTATTCTCCTTTGCCCTTTCATTTTTTGGGCTACATCCTTTTTATGCTACTAAAATCAGCATCACAGGAAACCATATCTACTCCCCCTATCCAGGACACAGATATTTTCTCTACAGAGTACAGTGAGGCTTGAAAATGTGTTGTTTAGTCCTGGGGACTGGAAGGAAAGAGAGCTAATTTGTACTGTGATTTGTAAAGGGAACAGGAAATGAGGCCTGTTTATTGTGTTGCCTTGGAAGAAATTTAAACATACATACATATGCATTTGATTTTCATTAATGAAACAAGATTTCCATTAAGTGTCTTGTTACTTAAGGTTTTAGAAGATGTTGCTGGATAAAGAAAATCTTATGGGACTTGACTCACCTTTTAATATTGAAAAAAATAGGAGGAAAGTTACACTTTCTTATATGAATTTGACATTTCATCATTGCTGTCATCTTTGCATAAACTGTACACACTGAAAAATAATTACAGATTACTGTATGTACTGGATGCATAGTATAAGAATAGTAGTTCATGAGTGTGAATTTAGAAGAATAAAAGGAATCAAGTCTTCATTTTTAAAAACAGAAATGCTGGACCACTCTGATGCACTCGTTTTTGATAAATCTTGCCTTTGCCACCTACTCATTGATTTCTAAGAAAATTCATTGGCCAAAGCTCTTTCAGTTCATGCTTCTCTGTTATATATTCATCATTTGTTGAACTGAGCATGCATGGGGTTCCCCTCCCCTGTGCTTTTGATTTTTATTTTTCCTTCAGAATTTTGTGATCATATATAGATATTTATTTATTTAAGTATGATTTGGTACAGGATCTCACTGTGCAGCTCAGACTCACAGTGACCCTCCTATTTTCAGCCTGCCCAGTGCTGGGATTACAGGTGTGCGCCACCATTCCTGGACTCGGTCGCCGGCTCAGTGCATGGGGCTGAGGGGTAGGGCTGGCACAGCATGTGATACTGGGGATCAAACCCTGGTTCCTGAGCTTGCCTAAGCAGGCACTTAGTGCTCTGAGCTATCTCCCTAGCCCTCAGATATGGATTTTGAAAAATCTCAATTAGCAAGTGAGATTTTTTTGTCTTTTGGGTAATAAATAGTCTTGGATACTTGACCCACTGATCTCACTCTATTATCTTCTTGAAGGACTAAGAACCCCAGTGACATATGTGCAGCTGAGGGTCATAAGGCAGGTAAATTTTTAATTAAATAAAAAATACAAGGATACAAGGAGCAGTTTCCATGATGTATCTACTCAGATTACTTCGATTTGGATAGCATGTCAAGTACATAGTGAATTTAAAGGATTGATCTGAACAAATCCATTTTTTCTTTAAGCCACTCTTTTGTCCCTGCTAATACACTGCCCCATCATTCCTAAATAATGCCAGTTTCTTCTTCCTCTCAGTGCCGCCTGCCAAGACGTTATGCCTGGTCAGCACTCTGCAGGCTGCATAGCCTGCTATACGAATGTCTGTCTGAAACTTTTTCTCTCTGATTTTATTTCACAACTTTAGGGATGTATGGGATAAGTCAGCATAATAAATAACAGTGCTGCCTCAGTCACTAAGACAATTTCTAGCCCTGATCTGCTCCTCTTCCATCATTCGCTGTGGGTCAGGTAGTCACTAGTGTTCCCAGACAGTCCTCATTTTTAGTTCCCAGTGAATGGAAGGGACAAGGGAGATAACGAATCCCTGAATTTATTTTTGTCATACTTTTTGTCTGGTGAATGTTGACACAAGTTGGCAAAAGAGTAAGATGTCAACTCTATTAGGTATCATATATATTTTTTAATCATTTAATCTTCAGATCAATAAATCTATGTCATGAAGATTTGTGAAAGAGGCCAATGAACTGAACATGTGTAAGCACTGAAAATATCCCTAATTTTAGACATGTACCTTTACATTCTCACTAAAAATCCCCAGAACATGATAGAATATTCCTTTCAATTTCTAGTAATATAATTAAATTACAGACAATAGTTCTGGTTGTTCAATTACTTATGATGGTGTGCAATGTACCTGATAGATAAAACAGGCATTGTTTAATCTGAACATCTTTTTAGATGTGGAGCAAGAAGAGTAAGTGGTATTGGGCATGATAAGGACTTGCTATATGTAGTTCTTCAAGGGAGAAAGTACAATCCATAGAGCTCTATGGGTGCTGAGGTTCATCTACCGCCAAGGCCCAGCACCTCCGCCCTTTCACAGCCCTGGGTGTGGCCAGTGTCCTCAGTACGGACAAATGATGACTGCCACTGAATGGAGGAAACAAGCTCCTCTGATTGTGAATTCTTTCTCATTTTTATCTTTTGACTCAGTATTCCTTCTAACTGGACTTTAAGAAAATCATACTCAATTCTAATTCATCAGCATTTTGTATTATCAAAATCAATATAGAATAGGAAAAGTGTTTTTACTATGTCTCAGCTATGAATATTTAATTATATTGAAGACAGGGGAAATTAAAATAGTATCTGATGAGAGCCATGGAATGATAATGGCTTTTTATTTAGCAAAAAGGCCTTTCACTCCATTTTTGGATGATCAAATTAAAAGTTTCTTTTATACTAACTTCAGATATTATTGTAAATGCTAAGCTAAATTGCTAAAAAGATGCCTATGAATAAGCAGCTAAATAGAAATTTTCTGAAAGGCACTGAAAATTCCTAATATCTTAGAAGAACACATTCCTGCTTGGAAATGGGTACAGAAAGTTTCTAAGGAGTTATTTTACATTGCAGACTCTCAGTATCACCCTAGCGAAGTCCCTAATCATATCTTCTACAAGTAATGAGAGTCTTTTGTTTAACAGTTCAAAGAAAAACACAAACATGTTGAGTTACAAAAAACTATTTAGGATCAAAGGTATCCTGCCCTATCAGGCAGATGAATGATCTGCATATTTAGGCATTTAAGTTCATGATTTGGTTCTTGGTCTGGGACTTAGTGTTACTAAAGTATTAATTTGGCATGAAAATAATCTTTTATTATAAAGTTGCAATGAACCTCAACTAATTCCTTATTGATAGGTCTCAGGACCTTTGCCATGAAGTGAAGGACCCCTACTGACTGAGAGCTAGACTTCAAGCTTTCTCGCTTTTGAGTGGCACTTAATTTGCACAGAGAAGAAAGGTCAGGGACTTGTATCAATGTTAGCAAAGAAGAGGAGCGAGCCAGTGTGGAACTCAGGCTTATAGTAGCAGATACGAATTTTCATACTATAGATGAGAAAAACATAATAAAAACAAAACCACCAACAAAAAATTTCATTGTTAGTTTCCTATTGCCATAGCAAGTTATCACCTCAAACACCACAAACATTTGATCTTAGTTGTAGAAGTTGAACATTAAAAAACAGGACTCTTTGAGTTAAAGCTAAGGTGTCTGTGGAGCTATGCTCCTTGTAGAGATGCCCAAGGAGAATTTCTGCACTTCCCAGCTTCAGGTGGCCTTTGTGCTTGACTTCAGAACATTTTCCATCTTCAAAGGCAGCAACAGTGCTGAGGTGAATTCCTGAGTCTCATCTCCTGATTCACTCATTTTTTTACCTCCTTTTTTGGTTTTAAGGACCCATGATTATTCTGTTCTCTTTCAGATAATGCAAGACACTGTCCCCATTTCCAGGTCCTCAACTAGGATCACATCTGCAGTCTCTTGTTTTGTAGAAATAGAATGTTAACTGGCTTAAGGATCAGGATATACTCTTCTTTGGGGGATTTATATTACTGACTACCAAGGTCTGACTGTGGTGAATAGGTGGACTCTCTAGCTGGCCTCTTCAATTTAAAAGTTCCTCAGAAAAATGCAAAACTCTAACAAAAGCATATGCATCCTGAGATTCTATGACAATAAAGTGCTGTTCATACCTGCATTGTTACTATCAATCTTCTTTCTCAAATATGCCCCCAAAGTCATAGAGGCAATAGAGATTTCCTTTTGACTTTTCTCTTTTCTTCTTTCTTGTTTTTCTTTCCTTCCTTCCTTCCTTCCTTCCTTCCTTCCTTCCTTCCTTCCTTCCTTCCTTCC
>NDGN011558670.1:2984-17184 GCA_002564285.1 Tympanoctomys barrerae | reverse complement strand
GATCAGAAAATTTGGGACACAACTGAGTTACATGATGTTATAGTACAAGTTCTCATATGTCCTCGGGTCAAAATGTTTTTTTTCTTTTGTTTTGTTTTTTGTTTGCTTTTTTTTTTTAACTTCCATTCACACTTCCACTAAATATGGAGTAGTTGGGGAGATTATTCTGCATTTGAGACTTGGAATCAATGTTGCCTCAAGGTAGCTGTTCCAAATGACCGCAATATGCAAATAAACATTTATTTATAATTTTCTGAGCCATACTCTCACTATGTGTTTCAAGATGTCCTTGAACTCTGTGTATCTCAGGTTGCCCTTGAACTCAATGGAATTTTCTTGCTTTAGCTTCTGAGTGCAGGGATTATAAGCATTTACCACCTCATCTGGATGTGGCAAACTTTTAAAGACATAACTTGGTTCTGATCTGCATGCTATGTAGAGGGGTCTCAGTTTTAGTTTCTAAGAAAGCCACTTAAATTTAAAATCAAAAGTCAAATTCCAGTGCTAGTATTTTTTCTTGAGTTCATTTTGTATTTTATTTTAATATATAAAGTACATATCAAAAGGAATGAATTCTCATTATAAGGAAAGGAAAACAGGAAAATATGTCCATTAATTTTTATTCTATAGGAAATAATAAGAATTTCTAATGATGATAAAATTAACCTGGATTAAAGGTTGGTGAGAGCTCAGCAGTCTAAGTGCCTGCTTAGGAAAACACAGGTACCAGGTTTCAATCTCAGCATCACATGCTTGCGGGCCTGGCCCATGGGTTTGCTGAACCTGCCAGACCAGGCATGGTGGTGCATGCCTGTAATCCCAGCACTGGAGAGGCTGAAAACAGGAAGATCACCGAGTACAAGCTGTGTAGTGAGACCCTATAACAAATTTTTTTTTAGAAAAGCCTTAATTTTCCATAAAAATTGAAAAAGTAGTTAAGAATAACTAAGAGATCCAAAAATATTTAATTGTGTTAAATTTGTTTTCAGTTTTCCATAGAATAAAAGGAAGAATATACATCTAGTAATGTACATTAAGTATTTGTTATAATTTATAAGTTTGGAAAGTAAAATGATACAACCAAATTAAGTCATGGGTACAAGTATTAGGAAATGCCCATTAATGTTATTATTAAATGTCTTTACATGTGAAAAATAAACTATGTGTTATAAAACTTGTTTTATGTTTTTTGTTAAACAATTAAAATGATATTACAAATACCAGGAACAGACAAATTAGACTTTGTCATTTGTAAGAACAAATTTTTATTTCTTCATATTTATACCTCCTATGGAAAATGTAACATTCAGTACAAAGTTTGATGTCTTGCTCTCTTTGTATCTTCCAAAAATATATGCATGCTCTGAGCCAAATAATGACTTCTCAATAAAAGTTTATAGAAATTAGCTAAATTCATAGTAATAAATTGTTTTTAATAATTAAACATTCTATAATAATAATAATGAATTTTTTTTTACTTTGGTCAATAAAAAAGAAAAGTTTCTCTTTTTAAGTCCTAAATATAAATTAAAAATAGAAGAATGTGGCTGTGGTGGTGCGTGGTACAAGTTGGACACTCTGGAAGACTGAGGCAGTAAGATTGACACTTGAAGTCAGACTGGATAATTTAGTGGCTTAGTGACACTTATTTTAAGAAGATTTTTAAAAATCTTATTTATTTATTTATTTATTTATTTATTTATTTATTTGGAACAGGATCTCACAATACACTTGAACTCTTAGGATCCTCCTAAGCCTCCCCAGCACTGGGATTACAGGTACTAGAAAACCACCATGCCTGTTTTTTGTGCCCAACAGTTTTGGGCCAGCATAGCATGCAGTACTGTGGATCAAACCTGGTACCCACGATTGCCAGGCAGATGCTTAGTTCATGCAGCTATCTTCCCAGTCCCTCAAAAGGAATTTTTTTTTGAATAAAAAGGGCTAGGAATGAAACTCAGTATAAAGGTCCTAGGTTCAATTCCTAGTAATACATGGGGACTTGTCAGTTAGCTCAGTTGTTTAAGCCTGCTTATACAAATGCAATGAGGCTCAGGATAATGTAAGAAAGAAAATATGTTTCAGACATTTTTATTTAAAATATGAATTGTGAAACCAACAAGAATTTTCAAAATGTTTTGTTTTTAATTTTCAGTTGAAAGTGTTTCAATTCCTTGTGTGGTTATCTGTTATTCATTCTTCAAGACTCAATGCAAATTTCCTTTCTTTTAAGAATTCTTACTTTACTATAAATTGAGTCCAATGAACTTCTTCTGTATGAAAAGCAGTGATGTACCAATAAATTTTATTTTGCTTGCATATTATTTAGTACTCAGAACTTAGTAGATATTTTATTACTACTTATTGAATCAAAACATTATATACAAAATAAAATCATACCTTATAGTTAATTCCATATTTAAATCTGATAATGTATTTAATAATGTTCCATTTTCAGTTCTTAAGAATTTGTGTAAGCTGGAATAAATTTAGCATTCATCTCCTTTCAAAGAAAATAATAGAGAATAATATAAAACATAGAAAACAGAAATCACGTTGCAAGAATTGTGACCAGCATCGGGATGCTCTGAGCTCTGGGGAACTAGCTTTGCTTGAGGAAGCCAGGTGTGTGCCCGTCACCCTACTTGAAGTGAGGCACGGGGAACCTGGAAATTGATTTAGCCAAAGAAACACAGGGTAAACTCACTCTAACAAGGGGAAACAATTTTCATACAAACTCCCAATTAATGATTTGTTTTGATATTATAACTGTAGACTTTACTCCTAGGGTCTACAGTACAAAACCAATAGTTACCAAAGTTGGTCAATTTCTAAATTTTGCTTGATAATATTATTATTATGGCTAATTGTACTACTTTAGCTAGTATATCATATTTGTCTTTCCTTTTTGTTCTCCACTGAGTAACATTGGGAAGCTCTTGAGTAATAACCCCTCCAAAGCTCTATACCTAACAACAGAGGACAGTGCCAGTGCCAAATGGAAACCAATGTCCCACACTCAACTAATTGGGAAAGTAGGATCTCATGACAGACCCAAACCAAAAATCTCTGACACAGAACATATCCCTTAAGATTGGCTTTAATAGTGACTTTGAAAGTAATACCTACTATCAAAATGTCACAAAAGTTATCACAGAAATCAAAATAAAGTGTTGTTTCTTAAATAAAAAATAACAAGACAAAGGAGCAAAGTGCAATTTCAGACCCCCAACGCACCCAGAACAATTCCAAGAGACAAAAGCTTGGAAGGAATTGAAAGCCACACCCTGAGACATCTAAAATGATTGCAACTGAAGTAAAGAAACTACTTCAGGTGGTTATAGAGGAAATTGGATCAGAAATAACCTCTCTCCTTAGAAAAAGAAATTACCATAATAAAAAAATTTCTGAGCATATCTAAAGAAGACACTGATTAAGAAAGAAAAGTAAAAGAGGATCATAGAGAAATGACAGAAACCTTGAATAAATAATATAGGAAACAAATAGAATGCACAAAACATGTTCAAGGAGATATCCAAGAAATTAAAAATTGTATTAAAAACTGGCACAACTGCTTGAATGCAACTGAAGATAGACTTTTCAAACATTGAAGACACTGTTTCAGCTAGTGACCAGGAAAGGAAAGATCTCTTAAAAGTAGCAAAGAACCAGGAAATAACAGTTCAACAGCAAAAAATGACACTGTGATGAACAAAATAAGATTGACTGCTGTCAAGGCAAAAGGAGTAAACACAAATGACAGAAAAGTTTATTTACAGAAGTAATGGCAGGAAACTTCCTCAGTGTGGGGAAACAGTGTGGCACACCGATAACTAAGGCATTGAGGACTCCAATTAGTGTCATCCAAAATAAATCTACACCCAGACATAGAATAATCCAGAACCAAGAAATTCACAAGAATAGCATATTAAAAACTACTAGAGAAAAGAAACATACCACATATAAAGAAAATCCCATTACAACAGATTTCTCAAACTATCAAGTCCAGAAGAGTGTGAAGTGAAGTATTTCAAGAGCTGAAAGAAAACAACTTTAAACTGATTGATGTACCCTGCAAAACTATCTTTCAAAATTAATGGAGAAGTAAAATGCTTCCATGACAAAGAACAACAAATAAATAAATTACCACCAAACCAAACCCACAAAAAGCACTTAAATATATTCTAGAAAGAAATCAAAAGGACCACAATTCCAAGAACAAAAACAGAAAAAACCACCAATAGGGCAAGATAGTAGACATGGGAAAATTAGGGAACCAACAACAGCAAAACAACAGGACAAAGACAAGTCAGTAAATATTAGGCCTCAATGTAAATGTAATGAAATGGACTCAATTCATCAATTAAAAGAAGTAGATTGGCAGAGTGCATTAAGAGGCAAAATGAAATAGTATGCTGTATATAACAAACACATTTAACTTGAAAATAAATTCATAAGCTGAATGTCAAAGGATGGAAAACAGTTCTTCAATCATTAGGAACTCAAAAAAAAAAAAAGGTGGGGTAGCTATTCTGTTCACAGAAAATGTGAACTTCAAATGATCAAACAAGATAACAAAGGTCATTACATACTTATTAAGGGAAACATCCAAGAAGAAGAAGCAACAATTATAAGTATGTATGCACCAAATATGGGGGCACCCAACTATATAAGAAAAATTTTAAAGGACATGAAACACCAAATAACCAATAATACAATCTTACAATAGGGGACCTTAATACCCCCTTATCTCAAAAAAATAGAGTACACAAAAAATTAGCAAAGAGGCAGCAGAACTGAACCAAACCTTTAAAAAAATGAACTTAGTCAACATTTGCAGAGTGTTCTATCCAACATCTGAATACACATTATTTTCAGCTGAACATGGGACAATCTTTGAAATCAACCTCATACCAGTCCATAGAACATTTTGCTTAAGTAAATGAAAAGGAAATAAAATTATCCCAGCATATTATGTGTCCATAGTTCAATGAAACTCTTTGGAGATGCTTCAGAAAACTAGAATTAGAGGTCTCATGTAATCTAGCTGTCCCCCTTCTGGCTATTTTCCAAGAAAGATTAAAAATATCATATCACAGTGATATGTGTTCACTTATATTTATATCAGCAATATTTGTCATAGGTAAATCTTCAAAATAATCTAAATTCCCACCATTTGAGGAACTGATTTAAAAAAAGATATGGCATTTTCATTTACTGGAGTATTACTCAGCTATAAAGAATGATAAGCTTAAGGATTTTATAAGTAAATAGATGCGACTAGAGGCTATACTCATAAGTGAAATAATCAGATCCACATGTATAAACATTGTATTGTCTCCCTAGTATAAGAACTTGTAAGAGTAAATAAAATCTGAAAGTAGGTACAGCAAAAGGGAAAGAAACTGAACATAAGAAATAAATAATTGGGATAAGGGAAAAGAGAAAATATCAGGGAAAAAGAAAGGGCAAAATCATATATGTATATGCACAGGATAGCTAAGATGATTGTTCTAATTTCTACTGGTTTCTTGAAGTTAGCAGTTAATGTTTAAAATTTTTACTTTGATGAAGTTTGCATTCTTATATCTTTAATCTGAGGAACTACTTGAAGAAAACAACGTGCAATATAATAGCCACTGTTGAACATGCATCATCTTCTGTTTTTCTAATTGTTTATCATTTTCTAATGTCTTATGTATTATTTTTCTATTCTTGTTAAAATAAACCAAATTAAAAGAAAGAGATCACTTTGATATTCAAACAAACTAGGACATAGCCAAAAGTTAGAAATGTAAAACTATAATAAAAACTCAAAACATAGTCACATACTGAACTGAGAGACTACATGGAGAAGATTATCACTATAACACGTTATTAAAAATTTTGGATATTATTTTTACCAAAAGTGCTTTTTAGAACAAGATATAACATTCTGAAAAGAAAAAAAAACTGGCCTGCGTGAGTTGGCAACACAATTGGGCTTTGGTTCTTCAGAGAAATATTTTCAAAATATTGTTGGTGTGGAAGAAGTTAAATCCCTTAATGAGTAAGAATAACTTTAAGAAGTACAAAATTTCTAGATAAAATGCACACACAGAATGAGAGACAAGTAAAGAAAAACAAATGACTAATGTAGAACACTTTAAAGAGAACAGTCTTGTTACAAGATATGTAAAAACACTTGTTCAGGAATTGAAACACTTAGCACAGTATATTTATAATGAGTGGATAAAAAGTAGAGATATAAAAGTTAAGGAAAGAAACAGTGATAAGGAAAATGTAAATTACTCATTGATGTACACAAAGAAATGAATTAAAAATAGTATAGAAATCAGTAACATTCACATATTAAAATACACTTTGAAAATGTAACAGCACAAAAGTCCATAATTTTAATTGTTTTAATATTCATGAAATAAGACAGAATGCTTAAAGAAACACTCAAGGTATTTTAAGAAACAAACCTATCAAATATTACTACCAGTGTATATGTATTTTTAAACAGAAAGTCACATTTTTGTAATAATCACCATCATATATAACACTGTTACTGTTTTAATTTGATCACTAAAATCTATGGCATATTTTTAACTTAGGTAGTTTAATTTTTTTTTAATGATAGGGTTTCACTCATAGTTCAAACTGGCTAAGTGCTCACTATGTACCCCAGGCTGGTCAGCAATCCTCCAGCCTCAAGTGCTAGTGTTATAGGTGTGAGACATGATTTCTTACTAGACACTCTAATTGTTAAAATCATATAGAACATATGAATGAGCAATAATATTCATAGGATTGTTTCATGAGTTATGACATGCTATACTAGATTGAAAATCAGTATATAGTAGTAATGACTAAAGCAGATTTGCTCTGACACATAAAATTTCAAGCCAATGAAAAAGAATAGAAAATATACCAGTGAACTCATACATAAAAACTTTATAACATAGTTAATATTTGAAAATAGAGATGTAATATTGTTTTTAAAATAGTGAAATAACAACTGAAAAGAATGTCTATTTGGGGAAAGAAATACATTCAAAATATACTTTTTCTTCAGCAATAAACTTTAGATAGATCAAGGATATAAATATAAAAATTAAAATGCAGTCATAATTTACCAGGAAAAAATGGATTTTTTTAAATTTCAAGCTAGCTAAGGGTTTTTCTAAGCCTGGAATAAATCTTTGAAATCACTAAAGCAAAGTTGATTGACTCAATCAACTACTCATATAATTCCTTCATTATTTAAATAAAGTCAAAAGATTCATGTCAGTCAAGAAAAAATAATTGCAATCCAGATAATATTGAAGAGCTAGCACTTTAAAATAGAAAGGCTTTCTACAAATTCCTAAATAAAAGCCTGAAAAAGAAAAATATACCCTAAAAATTCTTAGAAAATAAAATGTTCCACGAAATTAAATAAAAATTATGATTAAAACAGAAAGATACTCTTTTCACCTAATAAATTGGCAAATGCCCCAATGTCTTTTAGAAGAGTCCAAGAATAAACAGTTTGAGCAAGAGTATGTGACAACCACTCACATACTATTTCAGGCAATGTAAACAAATACAACCCTGTATGAAAGGTAATTTGGGGTGAAAAGTAAAAATGGAGATTAATTCTATTTCTAGTAATATTTCTAACAGAAAAATTCACAGATGTGTAACCTGCCATGTACAATTCTATGCATGGCAAGTGATTTGAAAAACAATTGTATAAATGAATTGAAAGCTGATCAAACAGATTTGTTATACTTATATATGAAAAATATTAAGGCAGTAAAGAAACAAACAAGCAGTTTTTATTAAACTAACAAATGAAGGCTGGCCAAATTACTCAGTGGATTAAAGCACCTGCAAGAAGGCATAGGGGCCTGAAGTTCCATCCCCTGGGCAGGCCCTCCCCCTGGGCACATTGAGACCACAATTGAGACTGGGTGTGGTGGCACACTGTAATCCCAGCTTCTGGGAGGCTGTAAACAGGCAGGTCACTATGAATCCAATCTGGTAGTGAGACGCTTCCCTAAAATTAAGAAAAAAATCATCAAATAATATTTTTTGGTAACATACACAGAGGCTAATGTACTTCTGTGACTGAAGAGAAAATGAATTGTCCATAGTAATTACAAGAGCCATTCAAATATTGTTAGCCTAGAAAAATGAAATAGGTCTTCATTATTTATCTTCTAGGCAATAATATGTTTAAATTTACTCAGATCCTTAAAAATGCAGTCTGACTTAGTTATTCAGTGAATTGAAATTCTTACTTTCTGAACTGTAGGTTTGTGGTTTTCATGTGTGATCCTAATGATGGTGGTGGTACTGAGTTTTGCTTTGTTTTGTAAATTATTTTTGATAAGTTGAAGGATCTATAAGGGTTTCTACAGGATTATTACAGAAATTGCCATTTGATATTTTCTTAATCTGAAAAGAAGTGGTTATGAATAGTGATGTGGCAGTCACTATCAATTTCTTCAAGCTTGTCTATGCCTGTTTATCCTTTTTTTGTGTGTGGTGACACGAATTTCAGTCTACATGATAATGTCCCATCCATGGGTCAGGAAATCTTTATTATTTGCTTACAGTCCATCTTCTGCTAGACAAGTGCATGCTGTGTATATTCTGAGCTGTGTAACACAAGGTTGGCTGCAAGTAAGTTCTTCCCAATGTATTTTCATTTCTTATGGTATTGATATTTAGCCCACAAATGCCTGTTATGCTTTTTCAAAGCAAATCAGAAGTGAGGAATCAATTGTGCATTGTTGGAGATAAATGTCATGACCTTAATTATAACTGTCATTTTTGAGGAGGAAATTATAGATGTGAAATTTGTCAGGATCAGATGTATCATGTAACACATGTAATCTAGGAGGGCATTCTCTGTTCTGGGAGTTCTCAATCCTGAAGTGAGAAGGAATCTATTGGTCATTCCACATCCTGTGGTCAAAACTCTTTCATCCTGTGTAAGAACATATTGAGGGCTCCAGATACTGGAAGAAAAAAAATATATATTCATAAAAAAACCTAAATTATCTGATTCTGAGGGAAAGCTAAAAAAGATTTCTTTTCATTAACTACCCATTTATAAGCATCTTGGAATTTGTCATTGTGATAATATTTTTTGCTCTAGAGTAAAATACAACTTAAATAAATGTAAACTTCCACACTGATTGTTAATTTGGGAACTACTCAAATAGCGACTAAAAATATTATAACCTCTCCAATGTATTCTTGAGGCTTATACTCCCACGGCAACAATATGGGCATCTATATTTTCTTATAGTCATCTTTATCTTCCTTTCTATCTTTCTGAACTAATCATCCTTAAAGTGCTTATAGTGCATAGTATCTGCCAATGTGAGATCCAACAGAGTCTCTAGAAGATGAATCCAGCCAAATCTGAAAGAATTGCTTAAGCATGTAAAATTACCTCATTGAATGCTCTGATCAGTATCACTTGGTTTTATTCAGACTTCTGAATAGTGCTTATTTTCATGGCTCCAAGGAATTATTTGGCAGAACAAAATTGCCTCCTCTAGCTACCTATTTTCTGCAGAGATTTCATACATTGACTCAAGTTAATATCATGCCACACTGAGAAGCATAAGGCTCAAAACTTCTCCATGATGCCTGTGCTGAGGACTAAAATCCAAGCCATCTTTTCTGAGCTGAAACCTAGTTCTTGTACCTTTATAGTCAGTTTTAAGGAATGGCAGAATTACATTTTTAGATGCTTAATCCACTTGTGAGAATCACCACAATGTGACATTTGACATTATCCTCTAGAGAAACAAATTACTCAAGCATAGCTTAGAGTCTGCTGTATAATGACACTGGGACTTGCTATGGAAGAAGACTTTCCTGGCACCATATATTTGCATTGTACATAATATCTGGTTCTTCTGCCCATTGCATTAAAATGAAAACCTTTGTAGCTGTATGTAAGACACATGCCTCTTTTTGTCACAATGTGCGTGCTACCTGTTGGTCCTGTTGAAATTCTAGCCAAGAATCAAAATTTCTCTTCTGTCAATACCCTCTATGTCCTTGATAGGAGAATTGCAGAAAGGCATTCTGTATCTATTAATGAAATAATAATAGTAACTCAGCTGAGTTCTTTCTAAGTGGTGCTGAGAGGATCCAGGCAGAATATACACTGCTAAAGCCTATAGTGTTCTAGCAAATGCTGTCAACAAAGACCTCTTGGGAACAAAATAGATGATGAAGAAAACACTACCAGTAGATGATGAAAGGCACAGAGAAGAGGAAAAAGTGTGAAGAGGAAGAGGGACAAATTTAGAACACTCTGAACACACAAGTAAACTGTCTTAATTTAGAAAATGAAACACTGTACTTACATAACAGTCCTCCCAAAGAAATTCTTCATAGATCTGTCAAGACTTTAAGAGATTTTATTCTATCTACATCTAGGAATATATCTGGATGCTTTCATGCATCCTATAATGTTGTCACATTCACAGTGTGAATTTTGAAAGAAACACTATCATAATAAAATATCATAATTCATAAAAATAAAAATTAGAGTTTTCTGTGTTAAAAATTAAAAAATACCTATAGTTGATACATTTCTTCTCCTTTTTTTAAATTAAATTTTATTTTGAAGAGTAAAATCAGAAGCAAAAGCAAATAATAAAAAAGAAACAGGGAAACATACAACATTACTTATGTTACAGATTTTTAAAACAGGAATAGCTAATTAACAATGGCTGCTATATTATCTATTTTTATTATCATTCTGTTGCTCAGATTAACAGATATAGTTAAGCAAGATTAGACAAATAATTAAATATTGACACTAGCTTTCAAGAAATCTTCATTTTTCTCTTGTCTTTTTCAGAAATTTATTTTGAAGAGAGTATAATTGGTAAGACATTAGAAATGGTACACATGTAGAAGACACATTTCTTGGAAATGTAAAAAAAATAATGTAATTAGTTCATCATATGTAGATGTTACATTGAAACTGATTTATTTTGGTTTAACATTAGTGATGAAAAATTCTGAAGTTAATTATTAGGTTTTACTCATTTATATAAAAATGTTACTTTGCTCTAAGGGCTGTAGAATTCATGTAATTAATTTGAGATAAATAAGCAGTATAAATTAAAAGTAACAAAATTATGTCTTTAAACATCTTTTTATGATTGTGCATTCCTTTTTAAAATGTATTGTTCAGTTGAATAAATGTATTGAAATTGAGAAAGGAATCTAAAAGGTAGCTACTAAATATTATAGAAAACATTGCAAATCAAAGAGAAATCCTGTTTTCAAAGATTTGCCAGGTATTTTAACTATCAAAAATATAACTAAGGGTATGGCTCACTTGATTCGTTTCCAGGAAAAGCCAAGGCCCAGTGTGTGTGGGAATATCTACATGCTCATGGGAACCTCCTCCATCAGACAGGCCTGGTGTGGAACCCTGTGGAAGAACTCCCTGCAGAAAGGTTAGGGGATAGACTAACCCAGCTAATCCAGGTGCTGAACATCTTGACAGAGGGGCACAACAGGTTCACTTCCTAGTGCTGCAGCAGGAAGAAGCTGAACACAGCAGCCAGACCCAAGCCAAGCACATCAGGATGAGTTCAAAATTCATAGATCCAGACCTTCTGCTAGACCCGGATCTATGAGAGCATACTCTCTTTCTCTTGATCGAGAGAGGGAAAAACAGGTATCTGGGGTAAACTAGTCTGCCTGGAAAACCCATTATACATGAAGGAGAAATAATCAGACAGAACATATGGGAATTAATTTAAATGCAAACTCTCAATTTAATATCTGCTTAGCTACACAGCCATAATGTTTGCTCTTATGGTCTAAAATAAAAACCGATTAGGTGCAAAAGATTCTCAACAGCTAAATATCATTACCCATTATTAGTGTGCCCAACTGTAGTTCTACAAATACAAAACTGTAGCTGCCTTAACCACATAATCACTCTTGATTAAGAATTTCAATAGGTGCTAAAGTAATAGCTGCGTGAAAAGTTTACACCAAAGGTCAGAGGACAGTGCTATGCAAAATAACAAGAAAAAGAAGCAAAATGCATTCTCAGGACCTGAGCTCAACCAGAACAAATGCAGAAGGCAATAGCAAGAAGAAATTCATAACCACAAACCTGAAATCTCTGGATTAATAACATCTGAAGCAAAGAAACAGCTGCAGAAAAGTATAGAGGAAATAAGATCACAAATAATCTCTGAAGTAAAAAAAGAAATGGGAACAATATGAAAGAATTACTAAGCGCTTCTAAAGAAGACACTGATCAAAAAAGTAGAAGAGAACAGAAAAATGATGGAATCATTGAATGAGCAATACAGGAAAGGAATAGAATGCATGAAGCAGAATCAGAGATATACATGAAATTAAAGTGTAAATCACAAGTTGGCAAAACTGTTTGAAAGAAAGCAAAGATAGAGTTTCAGATCTTGAAGACACACTTGCAGCTAGTGAAAAGGTAAGAAAAGATCTATTAAAAACAAGTAGGATACAGAAAAAAAATACCTCAACATAAGCAAGATGATGCAAAGATGAACCACATGAGACAAACAGACATCAATAAGACATGAGACAAATAGACATCAATAAGAAAAAAGGATATAAAAATAAGGGCAGAAGTAACAGCAGAAAACTTCCCAAGTTTGGAGAAAGAATCGGACATTCAGGTGATCAAATTTATACAACTCCAAATAACACCAACCCAATTAAAACCACACTCAGACAAACAATAATCAAGATCCCAGAAATTCAGCACAATAACAATATGCTAAAAGCTGTGAGAGAAAAGAAACAGATCACATTTAAATAAAAACCCATCAGAATAATGGCAGAGTTCTCTTCACAAACCATCAAGTCAAGAAGAGCATGGAAGAAAGTACTTCAAGTTCTCTAAGAAAATAAAACTCCAGTGAAGAATTCTATACCTTACAAAGCTCTCTTTCAAGTTTGATGGAGAAGTGAAATACTTCTATGACAATGAAGAGCTAAAGAATTTCATAATGATGAAGACAATCCTATATGGATAACTAAAAAATATTCTAGAGAGGGACCAAAATGACCACAACTCCAAGAATGAGAATGGAAAGAACCCACCAAATAGGGCAAACAATTAATCACAGGAAAAAACGGGTATAAAACATCAGGTAAGTAAAATGTCAATCATAATTCAGTACATCTCAATTTTAACCATGAATGTAAATGGACTCAATTCACCAATTAAAAGAAATAGACTGGCATAGTGGATTAGGAAGCAAAATTGAACAATATGCTGTGTACAAGAAACATACTTAACTCATAAAGAAATTCATATGCTGAAAGTCAAAGGATAAAAAACAATACTACATGCCCCAGGACCTCAGAAAAAAAGCATGAGTAGCAATTATATTGGTAGACAATCTGAACTTCAACCCAAGAATGATCAAACAAAATAAAGAAGACTACTATAAAGGCAGGAAGAAGGCTCAGCATAATAAGCTCTTCCCTGGCAAGTGGAAGGGCCTGAGTTCAATGCCTGGTTGTGAAAAAAAAAAAAAAAGAACACTACATACAAGAGAAATGCATAAAACTCATACATATGTACACACCAAACACAAAGCACCCAATATATAAGACAAATCTTATTGGACAGGAAAATATCTAATATCCAATACCACAACTTTAACAGGAGAACTTGACATCACCTTATCTAAAAAAGATAGGTCAAGCGGACAAAAATTTAGCAAAGAAGTAGCAGAATTGGACCAGAACTTGGAACAAGTGGACTTAGTGAACCTATACAGGGTTCCACCCAACTATAGCTGAATACAATTTTTTTCAGCTGCATATGGGGCATTTTCTATAATAGACCACATACTAGTCCATAGGTCATGTTTAAGAATATGCAAGAAATAGAAACCATCCCATGCATAGTATCTGACCACAATGCAATGAAACTGGAAATAAATGAGAAAATAAACTACAAAACCCCCATAAATATATGGAAATTAAACAACACCCTCCTCAGCAACCAATGAGTTACAGATGAAATTAAACAAGAAATTAAAAGTATGTACCATTTAATGAAAATTCACACATTTTTTTGGAATTTATGAGATGCAATGAAAACAGTTCTTAGAGAGAAATTTGTAGCTGTGAACTCACACATTAGGAAAACAGAATGGGAACAAATAAATACCCTAAT